>JAGGAV010016120.1:0-10256 GCA_017657295.1 Termitomyces sp. DKA64
AATCTATGCTCGCGCAAAGTTTGTTAAAGACCTTTCAAGTGGTTCTCCATCGTCGGTCATCACCGATTGAGGCTTTCCAGTATCCACAGTATTCGGAGTATGAATTAGTCATTGAGATGACTGTATCTCTCGTTGCTTTCCAGCATTTTTCTTGTTCATTTTGAAGGCTTTCAGTCTTTTTTTTGTCACAATCATCACTGACACTTCAACTTAAAATGAATATCATTCAACAAAAGGAGGCGTCAATGCTTGAAACGGTAATCAAGGATACCGAGCATGAGTGCATTTTCCTGATTAAATTTCGCTGTGGATTAAATTCTATTGGGATGGTGAGTCTTTACCTTTGTAATAACCAGACTCAGTCGGAATGGGCCCAGTACAAATACAGGGAAAAACCAAAGAAAACCTTCAAAGATGCAAAGTCCTTGATGCGTGTCCGACAGAAGTGATCAAGAAATTCATCAACTAAACTTGGCGATTCATGAGTGCTTACCGCTCGGTTTGAAAAGACAGGCTGCAGCATGGGCAGTTCGAAAGCAGAAAGGGTAACTGAGCAGTACATATCTCGGTCCGTGATCCCACAATTTTCTTTGGCCATCTCAAAAAGTCATGAGAAGTGTTGTTTTTGATGTTTCTCGCTATACCAAGTTCATGATGTTCATGATTAGAGCTAACAAAAGTGTGGGGTTAAACTGACTAGATCTCACAGAATACTCCCGTTTGTAGATTTCACTTGATCTCGACTTATCATGACATACCACATTTGATAAATTCTTCCAAATTCCAATCTCCTCCGCCTAAAAATAGCAGATTTTATAGGTTCGGAGGTTTTTCGCCGATGTCATCTAATGGACTTGGAGCATTCCCACTCCCACAGAGCCATACTACATCCCCTCATTCATCATAACGAGCCACACTTCCCCCCTTGATTCATTCATAAAGAGTCACACTTTTTCCCTCCATTTCGTCTATAACAATTCACCTGTAATGGTCATCGATGACAGCAGCCCCGACATTGTATACTATGGAGAGTGGATGACAGGGGGAGCTGATCAAGAATACAATCATACCACACATGGAACACGGACAAAGGGCTCAACAGCCACCATTTCTTTTACTGGTACAGAAATTCTTTGCAAATCCATGCAACATACATACAATGACCCGACACGGATGTGATAGGCTCATCGATTCAGGTCTACGGCACCATCGGACGCGATAATGACGATCCAGCTTTTGCACCAATAACTATGTACATGATTGACGGGCAGAATGAATCAACTACTACGTTTACCGGCAAACCTGGAACGGATATCTTGTACAAACGATCGTTCTACGAGTCCCCAGAACTCAGCAACGGTCAACATGAGTTAATCGTTACATTGACCACTTCAAACATGAACACGATGTGGATCGATTACTTCCAAGTTGAAAGGTCAGCAACAGTCGCGCCTGGATTGATCGCGGGTATCGTCATTGGTGGGGTTGCTGGATTTGTGCTACTAGTTATTATCTTCGGTTTTCTATTGAGACGAATATGCCACCCGAGACGACCAAGAGTCCAGTACGAGGAGGTTCCTCGGAGTGCAACAGAGACATGTGTGTACTGATTTCTTTCATCAACCCAATCTAGTATTCTAACCGTGTTCACAGACTGGCCGTGGATGAGGCGCTCCCCAGGGGAATTCGCGCCATTTGGCAGCGACCCATTCTTCGAGACTCGACCCCTCAATAACATACTCCGTCCCTTCCCCATTCGATATACTCCTTATTCTCCTCAGTCGTTAGAGCCTCCAGACCTTTCAGCAAATAGCCTATCAGGCTATACAGTACGTGGAGACACGGCTGCGGACAAGACGACGCCAAAGGATTCAACAAGTACAGGTTGCACAAGTTACAGCGGATATACGACGCGGGGTGGGACATCATCAGACAAGACGGTATCATCGCTCATAACATCTGCATCCCCCTGTAACAGCAGTCATCCAAACACATCAGTAGCTACGAGCCATAATCGTCATATGGTCCAGGGTGCTACTCAAGCAGAAAAAACTGATCGTCGTTCACGACCCCCCCGTAAGGAACTGCCCTCATCGACGAGTACCTCTTCCGATCCCAGACCACGGCCATTTCTTGCGGTGAATACTACCACCAGCAGGATGGCTGTAGAAGGGGAGGAGGTTCCACCAGCTTACTCTACAAATCCACGCTACACTTCCCCGGATTAGATCCACTCTATGGGCCTTTTGGCTCGATTTTCTTCGTCCATCAGGAATAAGTACGTCACGCCCCGTCCCGCCTTTATTATTCCATTATCTTTGTGTGTCCGACCTTTTCCGCCCGTAAGATTGCTTCTTTGGAAAATACCAGACGATATGGAATTTTAATGTCTATGAAGATTTCTTTCTTCAGAAGCGCCCGCATTTCAATCGTCCTCTTTTTGGGTTGAAAAATCGTACTTTTTGCGCCGGCAAGTCGTTATTTGAACCTATTTTGCTGCGGTTGATTTCCGGAGAAAATAGAGACGGAAGTCACTCTAGCATCTCTATCCCCTTTGAGGCACAAGTGGTACATGGAAGAAAACAACCATCGGGCCTCAACATCACGCAAAAAAACCTCAATGCATTTTTGTCTGTCACTGAGCCACCTTTTGCATGAGTGAGTGCCCCCTGGCAAGCCATAAGAAGCGTTGGCTGTGATGGTGTCGTTCAGAGCACGGACCAGCAAGATGTTCCACTGGCTCAGGATGGACATTATCACTGATCATGGTTGTATAGACCTTGCATACTCGATTGATTTAACTCATAAGGACCTGCTCTTTTCATTCTGTCGCGATGGCCATTTGCGGGGTTCATTGCATAAGTAAAGCAAGGAAGCAAGATACTGTAAATACGAAGACGAAGTAGTTACTATCACCGACAAAAAAAAACTGAAAACTATGCAGTGAGAGCATCGGAACATGGAAAGCACTTCAAAGATATCACGTTGAACAAAAAGGGAGGAAACGAGACAGGGGTGGCAAAGCAATCGTCTATTCCGCTGCATCCACTATGCAGTGCAACGGCTTCTGTTCATGCACGTATTCGCCAGCCATCACCTTTCCTGCTAACCTTTCCAACCCCACCGAAGCCCTCCCTCACAGTAAGCCACATAGCCGTGCTGCATACCACATCCTTGATTTCTTCCGCTGTAAGTGTTAACCCTTCCCATTTAGGATGTACCTCCCGGTCTGCAGATTGATTGATTAGACAGAATGAATGAAACAGGCCAATAGGAACAATCTATAAGCGAAGAATTTCATCTGTCACATCATATGACGAAATCTCAATCAACTTTACGCCCACTAGCGGCCGATCAAAGGTCCCGCTCAAAAAAAAGCGAAAACAAAAACGAATAAACTCCCGAAAGGAGATCAGAAGTTCGGCACATACCAGTAGATCGTTTGACTGCTCCCATCCGTTCCACCTCGACGTCTGGCAATGGGAACGGCACCTTTAGCATCCCAAGTACCTTCGGATGATGCGGTGTCGGGGACAGTGTCCCCACTTTAAGTCTAAGAATGCGTGGTTCCTTAAGAACACCCAACTCTTCGCCACCATTCGCCTGAATTGTACTTCCTTGTCGCGACCTCGTCCCAGTGCCACTACGCCTGATCTTCAGTGTACACGTCCACGGAGTTTCTGAATCTTCAGGGTCATTGTCCTCCACATCCTCATCGTCGTATCTACTCCTGATCGGTTCACGCATACTTTCCCGCGTCCTCGATCGTTCACGCCCGTCCTCGATTGTGCTGAGGTTTGTGCTAACGCTCTGGTGCGAAATAGTCGACATCCGATGCGAAAGCTTGTCTTTATCCCTCAGTCGTTCCTTCGGCGTCTTCCCATTCTCCGCATCCCCATCTATCTCCTCACCCTTCTTCCCTCTCCTCCCACGGCCCCTCCTCGCGCGAGCCCTTGCGCTACTCCTCTTCCATTCAAACCGCACCTCAACGCCTTCCCCCGCAGCGACATAGACAGTAGCACTGCTCATCGAGAACCCGCTTCCTCGTACACTCGATGCACGTGAGTGCTGCACCATCCCCAACAGGCCGCCGCTATCCGGATCGTCTGCGCGGCGCTTATACCACCGCTTCACGAACCATACGTACATGAGCGCTCGCGCTGACTTGCTTAGGTTTCCTACCGGAAGTGGTTCGGGTGCACCTCCTGCCGTGGGTGAATACGAATACGACAATGTCGGCTGAATACCGAGGACAGGTGGGCGGAGGATTTTCCCTTCGATTTTCCCTTCGTCATTCTGGTGAGGTGTAGGAAGGATGTGCGTATTGTCGTCCAAAAAGCTCCCAACCCGAGTTACGGCGCATTCATTAACAGTATTATCACTCTGGTCCTCCAGAGAGGGTACCTGCAGGAGTCCGAGGCCAAGACCGCGCGCATTTGGCGAGCTCGAGCGATGACGGAGCTTATCCGTTATTGAGGCTGTCGAGAGGGTAGTGGAGATATTGTGGGAGTGCCCTCGTGACCGCGCTGTAGGAGTGGTACTGACTTCGGGCGTGAGAGTCTTGGTGAATTGAAGCGGGGAGGTTGAAGGGGAGAAACGTGAAGACGAGGGGATAGGGCTGGCGGGGGAACTCTCCTTCTTCTTGAACATTTTGCTGAAAAGGTTTCGCTTGGAAGAGGAACGAACGGGGGCAGATAGTCCGGTCGGTGTAGAGGGCTTGGGAGTTATAGTTGGTGTCGTGGTTTGATGGTTCGTGCTTGACGTCAGTGAAACGACAGATGACTCGGCAGTCGTATTATGTGCTCCATCCGGGGTAGAGGGACGGCTATTTCGTATCACTGGAGTAGGTTGAGGAGCCTGAGCACTCCTTCGGCGGTCACTCCAGACTTCTACGGGTTCCAGCATGGCGAGATCAATAAGTTCCATCCCGCGTCTGAGGAATTTGGCAATCTTAGCATCAGTTCCGGCGTCAACAATTGTGTTTGTCAGAACATTATGCGCTTGCAGACTGTACAATGGAATGATGGTGCGACGAGCGGAGGAAACGGATGCAGTGGAGGAGAATGAAGCCGTGGACCCATACGAGGAAGTATCAGAACGATTCGACGCCGTACGTGTCAATGAAACCGACGTAGTGGTCGAGTTGCTTCCGTCACTCTCATCGACGGATTGTCGACTGTTATGCGCTGCTGGAGGTACGAGCTGCACCTGAAGGTTTAAAGGATGGTTCGATTTTGCGGGAGGCGGTCGTACGATGATGAACGTCTGGCAATAATTAAGTGTCAAGGTCGCACGATAATCTAATCAATGTGCACACCTCATTGACGTTCCTCATCTTACCCTTCTTCACGTTCGTTTCTTCCTCGACAGGTTCGTCTTTGTATGCCTCCTCCTCCTCCGGTGTGTCGGTGGGTTCAAATTTACTCTGAGTTGGTGATAGAATACCGCCATTGCCGCTTGAGAGATGCAGCGATGGCAAGAAGGATGCGATCGACGAGAACATGGCAATTCACGTCAGAAGGACGTAAAGATGAAAGGTCTCCTTGCTTAAAACCCGGGCTATATATGATTGATGATATTTATACGTCTTTTTGGACTGTTGCGCCGCAACGTTCGCGACGTGCGCAGCTGATAGACATTCTGATCAATTTTCTGTTTGATGGAGAGCTCCCTGCCTACCTGAAAAACTGCAAGTTGGGGTCCAACTCTCAGAACACTGCTGAATTCGTCGACGTCGGATAGTTGGCCACGATAAGCAAGCTTCCAAATGCCTTGCAACCGGCTTAAATGCATATGCAGACCACTCAGAAGATGGATCTAGCATACGTAACTCGTTTCCTTACCTATTAATCCCTGAGGAAAGGCTGTTCGCGGGAAATCAAAGCTCGACTCAATAACTGGACAATTGACCTTCAACGGGATAGATAGGCAATTCCTGGCCAGAGTTACACGTTTATAGCGGAAAGATATGATAAGGGTAGTGCGTTACTCACCAGAAGACCGTTATATCGTTTTGAAGATTGGTCAAAGTGAGGCCTCGGCCTTTTCGTCATTGCTTACGTCAAACCGATCACGTCTGCAATCATCCAGCGCGCCATCACAAAACCATGCCGAGAGAGAACATTTCTGCGCGGTATGAGCCTTCTGGAAGGCGGTTCATCATGCTGTCTCACAGGTCATGGCAGACTTTTTCGTATTCCGTCTGCTTCAGAGTCACACAGGCCATTGTAAACTAAGCGATCTCTCAGGCCATCATCATATTTCTCATCTGCGATCAGTCATCCTGCTGTAACGGCCCATGACGACTGCAAGTATATTAGTACAGACAATTCTATCCGCATGCGCAAACTCCAGCCTTTCCTCAGGCCGAATGTCTTCGCTCGGAGCCGGTAACCGTTCGAACCTGTATGAGGGAGCGCCCGGCATGCCCGAGGTCTACGGGTATTTTGATTATTAGTACGTTAGACATTGCTGAAACTCGAATCATTGTTTGACGTACACAGCCCAACAGGCTGTCCTAGTTCTACATTGTATTGTACTACCGTTGAGTATGGGCCATTGCAAGCATAGCAAACCCAAGATCTACACTCTTTACCGTCGAGTGTGGGCCGTTGCGAGCACGGCGGTTCCGAGATCCAGTGAAGTCGCGTCTGAAGCACATGTCAATATATCTACACACAAGATGTACTATAAAATACAATAGGCATACAAAGTATTTAAGATATGGATGGTAAATATTGGCGCTAGAGCAGAGTATAGTTCATCCCGTGTGCGTAAAGTAAACTACACAACTTTGTGGTCAGGATCACCAAAGAAGGCTTCAAATGAACAAGTGACAATGTAGTAGGTTATCTGGAAGGAATGCAGGGTCCTGACAGAGTGATGAGGTAAAAAGTTATATTGTCTCTCACCATGAAAGGATATGAGGTTAAAAGGGATATACAGATACAGGAAAACTGGGCCACTATCCTTTAGACCAGGCAGCCTGGTGTCAATTGAGCTATCCTTCATGGTAATACCTTTGGAAGGAGGAAAGTACAGGATGATACAAATATTAAGATCAATGACACTGTTAGATGGTCGATTCGAGCAGGTAAGCACTCACAGATACAGGTATCCCATGCCAGGTGATGGAATGATTTGACACATGCATATGACAACATGATGACCAAAGAGTTTTGACAAGCAGCATAGGTATAGTTTTAAAGAGGGAAAGTAAAAATGGTCAACTTTGAAAAGGAACAAGCAGAGCAAGCCAGCAGGAAGAGGATTGTCGGGCTTTGGCCATCACATGCAATCAAACAAAGATGGTGTAAAGGGATGTTAGCCATGGATAGTCCTAGCCAAGCCCACCACTCATGACCTGACACTCCTGTCAAGAGGCAAGTGGCAAGTGAGCTGACCAAAGACATGGTGGGCAAGAGGGGGGTGACCAGCAAGAGGCAAAGGCAGAGGGCAAGGCAGAAGGCAAGGGGCTGCACTGGCTGAGCTTACAGTCATGCTAGCAGATAAACCCAGAAGCAATGCTATTGTCTGGACTGGGTATACCCAGATCTGCCTTTATACTACAAGGCTACTTAATGACTAAGTACCTATGACTACTAAGCTGGAGGCCACTGACTACAACCTATTGACTAAGCAGAGGCCAATGACTATGAACTATTGACTAATTGGGCCCAGTAGTAGAAGGATCAATGATCAACAAGAATATACTATGTGCCAAGCATGACATACCCATTAGGCCTAGGAGCTGAAACAGTGAGGGAGTAAGAAGGGGCCAGGTGGTCCATGTCAGGGGACTTCCATGTCAGACCTCTGCATCAATCCAAGCCAATTCTCCTTGACTCATTCCCACTCCCCAAGGCTCATTCAATGACTCTGGGGCATTCTCCAGATCCCCAGAGATCTCCAGAGGTTGTTCTCCCTTTCAGGAAACCCCCAGAACTTATCATGATCCATTGTTGAGCACCTTCAGTTAACTCTGGATGCCTGTACAGTTGTTCTGATGCCTCTGCTACCCACTGATGTGCCACACTGAGCAGCAGGAATCCTTAGACTTGTTCTCTTTGGAATTGCCTCTGCTAGGTGATTAGTTACTGTTGTATCATTGATTATGGTTTCTAATATACTTTGGATTCCCCTTGGCTAGCTGCATGATTCAGCTGTTGCTCCTGGAGGTCACCCTTACAGCAGAACAAGTCTCCAAATCCTGGTCTGGAAGCCCCTCATAGCCTGCATGGAGCCCCCAAGCCCCCTATCTGTCACTTCCCCACCAGGCCTAAGCACCCATGGAATTCTATGTCTCAGCTCACCAACCTAAACACTCTCTTGGAGGCCCCAGCCCTGCAGGACAAGGCCTGGACTTGCCTGCTACACCCAAAGAGCCAGGTGCAATTGACCCAATCTTCCCTCACTCATCACATAACTGAACTCTTCACCCTCTGCCAAACCACCAAGCTCATTTCCCAGTCCCTTCAGGCATTACTAGAGCACCTGACCCCTACCTCCATGCCACCCCTGGCCATGGAACCACCCCTGGTGGCTCCAGTAGTCCCCCTGGCTGCTCCAGTAAACCCCTGAGCAGGGATCTCCTGTCCCATGCTCCTGGATGCATATGATGGTGATTGTTCTGGCAGAGAGCATTTCCTCCAGTCCTGCCTCATCTACATTCACCTTAGCAGAGATGCCTTTGACTTCAATGTGCTGAAAATAGCTTGGGTACTGTCATACATGAAGGCCAGATGTGCCTCCACCTATGTGCTGCAGGTGTTTCATTTCCCCAGAGGTGTCAGAAGTTTTGTAGATTGGGTTGCCTTTGAAAAGGACTTCTAGGTGGAGTTCTTCTCAATCAACCCTGCCAAACTGCTGCTTTAGCACTACATGACTGGGAGCAGTATGGGCAATGGAAAAGGATGCTGGATGAGTATATTGATTCCTTCTGGGCATTAGTTGAGCAAGCAGCTTACCCCAACAGTCTCCAACTGTGCCTTACATTCTGGGGTGGCCTGCACCCTGCATTACTGAAACACATCAACAACCTTGCTGAGGGCTGTCCAGACAATGAGTGGATCACCTCCTGGTATAAGGTGCCCCAGGATCAGTGGCAGCTCATGGAGATTTGATGGGAGCTGCACCATATGCACCTGACTCCCTGCCCCACTCCTGCTACTGCTCTCTGGTACCCTGCTCCCATACTCCCAGCACCTGCCCCTGCTCTGGCTATCTCCACACCACAACCCTTGCTGCTGGGCATCCCCATGGATATTGATGCTGCCTGACAGCACCACCCTGCACTGTTACTGTGCCGGAGATGCAGAAAACTGGGGCACTTTGCATGACACTGCCTGTTGAGTCTCAAGGTATGTTATCTCTTCATGGCCAAGCAGCAGGAGCTCCTCCTGCAACTGTTGGCTGTGAAGGACATCACCAGAGATTCCTCACCAGATGAGCTGGCACCAGAGTTGACCCCAGAGGAGAGTGGTGCTGGCACCCACCTCCCAGGCCTGGAGGAGGATTTTTAGTCAAGCAATGGATGAGATGTATGCCTCTGTCACTAGGTACTAACAGGTTTGCTTGTCTGTCAATAGAAAATGTAATTGCCTCTCTCAATATTGACAACCTTAAGGCAAAGAAACCTCAGTACTCCCCTCCAGATGTACAAACACCCACTCCAGACCCCAAGCTGAGCTCCCTGATGCCAGTTAGGCTCCATCCATGCCACCCTGCCTGAGAACACTGACTGCCCCAGCAGTATGTAGTAGCCACAAACCCCTCTGCAAACTCCTTGTGCCTTGATGTGGAGATTGAGACAATGGACACTCAGCAAACCTGTGGACTGCCCTCCTGGATAGCAGAGCAATGGGGCTGTTCCTGGATTTGGAGTTTGTGAAATGCCACTGCCTGACTATGCAGCCAAGCCCATTCTGGTGTTCAATATTTGACAGAATGCCCAATGAAGCAGGTGCCATCAACTCTGGTAGATCTTGTCCTCTGCTACTGGAACCATGCCAAGTGTGCAGTCTTTGCTGTCACCAGCCTAGGCAGGCAGGATATGATCCTTGGATTCACCTGGCTCTGGGAGCACAACCCCAAAGTAGATTGGGCCCAGGGTGAGGTAACCATGAGCCAATGCCCCTGGAGGTGCACCACTTGCACCACCATAGTCAAGGAACAGTGCCAGGCTGAGGTTTGAGAGCATGTGGCCATTTGGGCTTGCCATGCTGGTCATCTCCCCTTTGCAGATCTAGACCTTCTGG
>JAGGAV010016121.1:0-10236 GCA_017657295.1 Termitomyces sp. DKA64
TCCAGACTTCAAACTTATGCTGCACACCCTCCAGGAAATGCTGCCATTCCTCAAAGGACCAGATGATGGCCAGCATCTCCTTATCATGGATTTTGTAATTGTGTTTGACTGTGTTCAGACCCTTTGAATAGAATGCTACCAGATGCCACTTTCCATCTTCCCAGGATTGTTGTGACAGAACAACTCTAATGGCAAAGTTAGAGCTGTTGGCTTCCACCTAGAAGGGGGAGTCATCTCTCAGAAGAAGAAGGACAGGTCTGGATGTGATGGTGTGCTTGAGATTGTCAAAAGCCATCTGCCCCAGGGACTGCCATCTTCAGGCAGCATCCTTAGCAATGAGCTTGAACAACAGTCAGGCATGATGGGAGAAATCCTGGATGAACCTCTGGTAGAAGTTGGTGAACCTTAAGAAGGCCTGCACTTCCTTCTTGTTCTTGGGCTCTGGCCACTCTGCAACACCTGCCACCTTCACTGGATCCATCTCTGCAGCTCCATGCAAGATGATCAACCTGAGATACTCAATCCAGGTTTGCTCAAACTCACACTTCTCTGGTTTGAGGTAGAGTTGGTGGAAGTGGAGGCATTCCAAAACAATGCATGTGACCTGGCAGTGCTCCTCTAACATTTTAGTGTAAATGAGGATGTTGTTGAGGTATACACACACTATGCCCTCCACTATCAGGTCTAAGGTCCTGGAAGATATCATTCATCATTGTCTGGAAGGTGGCAGGGCTGTTGGTGAGTCCAAAAAACATGACCAGAGGTTTGAACAATCCCCAGTTGGTCTGGAAGGCAGCTCTCCACTTGTCTCCCTCCTGGATCTGTACATTGTTGTAGCCCCACTGGACATCCAATTTGGTGAAGTACTATGCACCCCAGAGATTGTTGATGAGCTTGGAGATGAGAGGGTGGGGGTAGTGGTTCTTCATCATCATGGCATTAAGCACCTGGTAGTCCTGGACCAGTTAGAGGGAGCCATCCTTCTTCTTGATGAACAAGACTGGAGAGACCATTGGGGATTTGGAGGGGTGGATGTAACCAGAGGCTAAGTTTTCCTGTAGGAAGGCATCAAGTTCATCTTGCTCCTTTGGTGCCAGTGGGTAGACCTTACAGCTAGCAGGCTTGAAGTCCAGTATCAATTCAATGGTGTGGTCTCACTGTTTGCACTTCAGAAGCAAGTCAAATGAGGCCTTGGAGAACACATCCTCAAAAGCATGGAGATATGGAGGTACAATGTTCTGGAGCTCCCATGGTGCAGAGTTAGCTGCAAAGGCCTGGGCCAGCCACTGAGGGGTGGTCTGACTGGCTCAGATCTCCATGATAGAGAATGGGGAGCATGGGATAGTGGCATATATCTGATCTCCAATCTCCACTGCTTCATCTAGGGACTCCAGGTCATGCAAGGCACAGAACTCCCCTGGCAGATCCCCCTCTGGGGCCCTGCCACCACTCTGGTCATCCTTGTAGAGGGCCTCTTTATGAGGAAATGCCAAGGGTGGGGGGCCCAGAAGATCCAGATCTGCAAAGGGGAGATGGCCCACATGGCAAGCCCAAATGGCCATATGCTCTTGAACTGCAGCCCAACACTGTTCCCTGACCTCAGTGGCACAGGTGGCACACCTCCAGGGACATCAGCTCATGGTCACCTCACCCTGAGCCCAGTCTACTTTGGAGTTGTGCTCCCAAAGCCAGGTAAATTCAAGAATCATATCCTGCTTATCTAGGCTGGTGACAGCAAAAACAGCCCACTCTGCATGGTTCCAGTAGCAGAGGATGAGGTTGACTACAGAGTTGATGGCCCTGGCCTCATTGGGCATTCTGTCAATATTTAACACCAGAATAGGCTGGGATAGCAGCTGCATGGTCAGGTGGTAGCACTTGACAAACTCTGAGTCCAGGAATAACCCCATGGCACTACTATCCAGGAGGGTGGTGGCTCTGTGGGCCTGCTGGGTGTCTGTGGTCTCAATTTCCACATCAAGGTGCAGGGAGTTTGCCAAGGGGTTTGCAGCTACCACATAGCACTGAGGCAGTTGGCATTCCCATGCAGGGCAGCCCAGACAAGGTCTGCCCAGCATTGGTCAGCCCAGCTTGGAGTCTGCAGTTGGTGTTTGTATGTCTGGAGGGGGGTACTGAGGTTCTGTTGTCTTAGGGTCATCAAGATCAATGGAAGCAATTTCATTTTCTACCAACAGACATGCAAACTGGTTAGTACTTGGTGATGGAGGTGTACATCTCATCTGCCACTTGACTAAAAATCTTCCTCCAGACCTGGGAGGGAGGCACAAGTGCCACTCTCCTCCAGGGTCAACTCCAGTGCCAGCTTGTCCAGTGAAGGGTCTCTGGCTGCATCCTTCATGGCCAGCAGCTACAAGAGGAGCTCCTCCTGCTCTGCCATGGAGAGATAACATACCTTGAGACCCAATGGGCTGTGCCATGCAAAGTGCCTGGGTTTCTAGCATCTTCAGCACAGCAATGGCATAGCATGGTGCTGTTAGGTGGCATTGATGTCTATGGGGATGCCCAGTGGTAAAGGTTGTGGGGTGGAGCTAGCTGGCATGGAGGCCAGTGCCAGGAGAGCAGGGACAGGGTAGTAGAGAGTGGAGATGAGGGCAAGGTGGTGAGTTGGGTGCATGTGATGTAGCTCCCATTGAATCTCCATGAGCTGCCACTGATCCCAGGCCACTTTATACCAGGAAGCAATCTGCTCATCATTTGGGTGGCCCTCAGCTAGGTTGTCAATGTGTTCCAGTAGCATGGGGTGCAAGCCATCTTAGAATGTGAGGCATCTCAACTAGTGCCTGAAAGGAGTCAATATACTTGTCCAGTGTCCATTTCCCTTGCCCATACTGCTCTCAGTCACATAGCACTAAGGCCACAGCTTTGGTGGAGTTGATCAGAAAGAACTCTGCCCAGAAGTCCTTTTCAAAGGCTGCCCAATCCACAAAACTCTTGACACAAAACTCTTGACACCTGCAGGGTGTTGATACACTTGTAGCACATGGGTGGAGGCATGCCCCATCTTCATGTATAACAAGACCCAGGCTTTTTTCAGTGCATTGGAATCAAAAGCATCCCTACTGAGATAGATGTATGTGAGGCAGGACTGGAGGAAATGCTCTCTGCCAGAGTGGTTGCCATTGTATGTTTCTGGGAGCATGGGACAGGGAATATGTGCTTGGAGGGCTATTGGAGCCACTGAGAAGGTGATGGGAGCCACTGAGGGTGTTTTCATGGCTGAGAGTGGCATGGAGGTAGGGGTTAGACACTCTAGTAGTGCCTGTAGGGACTGGGATGTGAGTTTAGTGGTTTGACAGAGGGTCAAGAGCTTGGTCATATGATGTGTGAGAGAAGATTGGGTCAATTGTATCTGGTTCTCTCGGTGTAGCAGGTGAGTCCAGGCCTTGTCCTGTAGAGCCAGGGCCTTCAAGGGAGTATTTGGATTGGCCAGCTAAGACATAGAATTCTGCAGGTGCTTAAGCTTGGTAGGGAAGTAACAGATAGCAGCTCAGAGATTCCATGCAGGCTATGAGGGGCTTCCAGACTAGGATAAGAGACTTGTTCTGCTGTAAGGGTGACCTCCAGGAGTGATGGCTAAATTATGCAGCTAGCAGAGGGGAATCCAAAGTGTATTAGATATGTAATAGATAATACCAGTAGTAGACTAATCACTTAGCAGAGGAGAATCCAAAGAAAACAAGTCTAAGGATCTCCTCTGCTTGGTGTGGCACATCAGGAGGCAGCAGAGGCATGGAAATGACTGTGTAGGTGACCAGAGTTAGCTGAAGTATGCAACAATGGATTATGGAAAGTTCCAAGGGTCTCCAGAGATCTCCAGAGACCTGTAGAATGCCCCACAGTCATTGAACAAGCCTTAGGGAAGCAGAAACAAGTGAGAAGAGTCAGTGTTAGACAGAGGCAGAGGTCAGAAAGGGTAGTCCCCTGACAGGCATGGACAGAGGCTAACTGGTGTTGGGGGGCTTGGCTTGGGGTCCAGAGTGGGTGCTTGTATGTCTGGAGGGGAAGACTGAAGTTCTTTTGTCTTAGAGTACTTGATATCAAGAAGGGCAATTTTGTTTTCTACCCACAGACATGCAAATCTGTTAGTGTTTTCCACTGGCTGGAGTGTCCTGCAATCTGGCAGCTGTGGTGTTGCTCCATGATCCTCCAGCAGAGCTCTGGATTGTTGGGCATGTAGATATGGTCCTGGAAGGTCAGGAGTCTGTCATGAAGGGCCCATTTGTCTGCAGGGACAGACTTGACACTGGAGGTGCATCCAGACTTGAGTGCCCTAGCTGCCTGAGCAATGAGTTCCTTTTGCAGACCATCCCAGTTGCCCCACTGAATCTAAAGAATCTCCACCTCTGCCCCCTCAACAGCTAGGCCTTCTATGGCTCAGATTACAAACAACTTGGGCCAGAGAAGCACAATGTTACTGTTGTCATCTCCCCTGGTGCCATGGTCTGCTCTCTAAAACAGGGCATCCAGCTTCCCCATACTCTGACCAGGCTTGTAGTGTAGCAAGAAGTTGAAGTTGGCTAAGTAGAGAGACCACCAGGCCTGTCAGTGATTGAGCTTCTTGGCTGTCTGGAAGTACTTAAGGTTCTTGTGATCTGTTCATACTTCAAACTTATGCTGCATGCCCTCCAGGAAATGCTGCCACTCCTCAAAAGATTGGATGATGGCCAGCATCTCCTTGTCATGGATTTTGTAGTTGTGTTTGACCATGTTCAGACTCTTTGAGTAAAAGGCCACCACATGCCACTTTTCATCCTCCTGGAATTGCTGCAACAGAACAGCTCTGATGGCAAAGTCAGAGCTGTTGGCTTTCACCTAGAAGGGGGAGTCATCATCCAGGAAAAGGAGGATGAGTCTGGAGGTGATGGCATGCTTGAGATCATTGAAAGCCATCTGCTCTGGGGACTGCCATCTCCAGGCAGCATCCTTGGTGGTGAGGTCAAACAGCAGTTGGGCATGATGGGAGAAATCCTGGATAAACCTCTGGTAGAAGTTAATGAAACCTAAGAAGGCCTGCACTTCCTTTTTGTTCTTGGGCTCCAGCCACTCCACAACACCTGCCACCTCCACCAGATCCCTCTCTGCAGCTCTCTGCAGCAAGATGATCAACTCAAGATACTTGATCTGAGTTTGCTCAAACTCACACTTCTCCAGTTTGAGATAGAGTTAGTGAAGGTGGAGGCATTCCAAGACAATGCATGTGACCTGGCAGTGCTCCTCTAGTGTTTTAGTGTAAATGAGGATGTTGTTGAGGTATATGCACACTACACCCTCCACTATCAGGTCCCAGAAGATGTTGTTCATCATTGTCTGGAAGGTGGCAGGGCTGTTGGTAAGTCCAAAGAACATGATGAGAGGTTCAAACAATCCCCAGTTGGTCTGGAAGGCAGCCTTCCACTTGTCTCCCTCCTGGATCTGTACATTGTTATAGCCCCACCAGACATCCAATTTGGTGAAGTACTGTGCACCCTGGCACTGTTCCTTGACCTCAGTGGCACAGGTGGCACACCTTCAGGGGCATCAGCTCATAGTCATCCTGTCCTAGGCCCAGTCTATTTCATGGTTGTGCTCCTGAAGCCAGGTGAATTTGAGGATCATGTCCTGCTTGCCTAGGCTGGTGATGGCAAAAATTGCCTGCTCTGCATGGTTCCAGTAGCAGAGGATGAGATTAACCACAGAGTTGGTGGCCCTAGCCTTGTTGAGTGTTCCATCAATATTGAACACCAGAATAGGCTGGGACAGCAGCTGCATGGTCAGGGAATGATGCCAGACAAACTCCAAGTCTAGGAACAACCCCATGGTGCCACTATCTAGGAGGGCAGTGACTCTGCAGGCCTGCTGGATGTCCATGGTCTCAATCCCCATGTTAAGGCATAAGGAGTTCACCAAGGGGTTTATAGCTACCATGTACTACCAGGGCAGTTGGCATTCCCAGGCAGGGCAGCATGGATAGGGCCTGATGGGTGTTGGGGAGCTCATCTTGGAGTCCAGAGTTGATATTTGTATGTCTGGAAGGGAGTACTTTGGTTCTTTGGTCTTAGGATCATCAATATTAAGGAAAGCAATTTCATTTTCTATTGACAGACAAGCAAACTGGTTAGTACTTGGCAATGGAGGCATACATCTCATCTGCCACTTGACTAAAAATCCTCCTCCAGACCTGGGAGGGGGGTGCAAGCACCATTCTCCTCCAGGACCAACTTCAGTGCTGGCTCATCCAATGAGGGATCTCTGGCAGCATCCTCTGTGGCCAACAGCTGCAGGAGGAGCTCTTCCTGCTCTGCTGTAGAGAGGTAATGTACCTCAAGACCCAACAGGCAGTGCTCAGGTTTCTGGCATCTCCAGCATAGTAGCAGTGTGGAGTGGTGCTATTGGGTGGCATCAACACCCATGGGGATGCCTGGCAGTAAGGGCCACAGTGCAGGTGACCCCAACAGCAAGGGTAGTGGAGTGGAGGTGGCCAGAGCAGAGGTGGATGCTGGGAGTGTAGGGGCTGGGTACTGGAGAGTGGAGACAGGGGCAGGGCAGTGAGTTAGGTGCATACAGCATAGCTCCTGACAAATCTCCATGAGCTGCCACTGATCCCAGGCCACTCCATACCAGGCAGCAATCTGCTCATTGTCTGAGCAGCCCTTGGCAAGGTTGTTGATGCATTCCAGCAACATGGAATGCAGGCCATCCCAGAACATGAGGCACAGTTGGAGGCTGTTAGAGTGGGCCACTTGCTCAACTAGTGCTCAGAAAGAGTCAATATACTCATCCAGCATCCATTCTCCTTGCCCATACTGTTCCTGGTCACACAGCACTAAGGCAGTGGTTTTAGTGAGGTCAATCAGAAAGAACTCTGCCCAGAAATCCTTTTTGAAGGCTGCCCAATCTGCAAAACTCCCAACACCTCTGGGGTGTTGAAACACTCATAGCATATAGGTGGAGGCATGTCCTGTCTTCATGTATGACAAAACCCAGGCTATTTTCAGTGCATCAGAATCAAAAGCATCCCTACTGAGATGGATGTAGGTGAGGCAGGACTGGAGGAAATGCTCTCTGCTAGAGCAATTGCCATCATACATGTCTGGGAGCATGAGATGGGGAATATGTGCTTGGGGGGCTACTAGAGCCCCTGGCAAGGCTGCAGGAGCCACTGGGGGTGTTTCCATGGCCAGGGGTGGCATGGAGGTAGGAGTCAGCACTCTAGTAGTGCCTGGAGGGACTGGGAGATGAGTTTGGTAGTTTGGCAAAGGGTGGAGAGTTTGGTTATGTGATGTGTGAGGGAAGATTGGGTCAATTGCACCTGGTTCTCTAGATGTAGCAGGCGAGTCTAGGCCTCATCCTGTGGGGCCAGAGCCTCTGAGGGAATATCTGAATTGGCAAGCTGAGACATAAAATTCCACAGGTGCTTAAGCCTGGTGGGAAAGTGACAGATAGGGGCTCAGAGATTCTGCACAGGCTATGAGGGGCTTCCAGATCAGGATAAGAGACTTGTTTTACTATAAGGGCAACCTCCAGGAGCAATGGATAGAGCATGCAGCTGGCAGAGGGGAATCCAAAGTATATTAGAACTGTAATCAATGATACAAATGGTAAACTAATCACCTAGCAGAGGGGAATCTGAAAAGAACAAGTCTAAGGATCCCTACTGCTTGATGTGGCACATCAACAGGTGGCAGAGGCATGGGAACAACTGTGTAGGTGACTGGAGATAGCTGAAGTGCTTGACAAGAGATCACAGAGAGTTCTGGGGATCTCCAGAGATCTCCAGGGACCTGTAGAATGCCCAGGAGCTGTCAAACAAGCCTTGGAGAAGTGGAATTGGGTGAAGAGGGTTTGAGTCAGACAGAGGTGGAGCTTAGAAGGGGTAGTCTCCTGACAAAGACTGCATGCTTAGCATGGTTCCAGTAGCAGAGGACAAGATCTACCATGGAGCTGATGGGACCTGCTTTGTTGGGCATTTCATCAATATTGAACACCAGAATGGGCTTGAAAAGCAGCTGCATGGTCAAGCTGTGGCACTTCATGAACTCTGAGTCCAGGAACAGCCCCATTGCTCTGCTGTCTAGGAGGGCAGTGACTCTGTGGGTTTGCTGAGTGTCCATGGTCTTGATCTCCACATCAAAGCACAAGGAGTTCATCAAAGGGTTCATGGCCACTACATACCACCAGAGCAGTTGATATTTCCAAGCAGGGTGGCATGGACAGAGGCTAACTGGTGTTAGAGAGCTTAGCTTGGAGTCCAGAGTGTGTGTTTGTATGTCTAAAGGGGAAAACTGAAGTTCTTTTATCTTAGAGTACTTGGTATTAAGAAGGGCAATTTCATTTTCTACCCACAGACATGTAAATCTCTTAGTACCCAGCAACAGAGGCATACATCTCTTCCATTGCTCAACTAAAAATCCTCCTCCAGGCCTGGAAGGGGGGGGCACAAGTGCTGCTCTCCTCTAGGGTCAACTCTGGTGCTGCTCATCTGGTTAGGGATCTCCAATAGCATCCTTTGCAGCCAATAAGTGCAAAAGGAGCCCTTCCTGCTTGGCCATAGAGATGTAACATACCTCAAGACCCAATGGGCAGTGTTGCATGAAGTGCTCTGGCTTTTTGCATCTCCAGCATAGTAGCAGTGTGGGGCAGTGCTGTTGGGTGGCATTGACATCCATAGGAATGCCTGGTGGCAAGAGTCACAGTGTGGGTAAGATTGACAGCAAAGGTTGCAGTGTGGGGGTGGCCAGAGCTGGGGCAGGTGCCATGAGTACAGGAGCAGAGTACTGGAGAGTGGCAGCATGAGTGGAGCAGTGAGTCAGGTGTGTGCAGTGTAGCTCCTGTTGAACCTCCATGAGCTGCCACTGATTCTGGGCCACCTTATACCAGGAGGCAATCTGCTTGTTGTCTGGACAGCCCTTGGTGAGGTTGTTGATGATTCCAGTAGTGTGGGATGCAGGCCATCCTAGAACATGAGACACAGTTGGAGACTGTCAGGGTAGGCCACTTGCTCAACTAACACCCAGAAAGAATCAATATACTTGTCCAGCATCTATTTCCCTTGCCCATACTGCTCCTGGTTGTGTAGCACTAGTGTGGCAGTTTTGGTGGGGTTGATCAGGAAGAACTCTGCCTGGAATTCCTTTTCAAAGGCAGCCCAATCTGCAAAGCTTCCAACACCTCCAGGGCATTGAAACACCCATGGTGCATATGTAAGGAGACAACCCTCTATGGGGACTCCACTCTATTTGGGCCTAGCTCTATGGACATACCAGATTGGCTGCCCATCTCTCCCTGCTCCACTCCCATCACTTAGTAGTCACCTGCTGTAGACACTGGACTCTATATCTCCTTTTGTCATATTGATTACTCATTGCTTAGCATACCCAGGCCACTTACTACATACAGTATTAGTCATAGCATAGCCATGGATGTAGTATATAAGCCAGTCACAAGGATAGAATATCCTTTGACTGATCAATAGCAGCATCTACCAGGTCTATCCACTTGATCAATTGTGAGCTCCCTAGCATTGTCTGACTCTGTCTCTGCCCAGCTTCAACCCTTGTTAGCTGCTTGCCTGTGTTAGCACTCACTTGCCACTCACTTGTCTCTTGGCTCTTGTGTTGCATGATAGGAGTATCCTGCAGTGTTGAGCATTTCCTCACAACATAGGTGGAGGCATGCCCAGTCTTCATGTATAACAGTACCCAAGCTATCTTCAGTGTGTCAGAGTTGAAGATGTCTCTGCTGAGGTGAATATAGGTGATACATGACTGAAGGAAATGCTCTCTGCCAGAGTGGCCACCATCATACATGTCTGGGAGCACAGGACAGGGGATCTGTGCTCAGAGGTTTACCAGAGCTGCTGGAAGGACTACTGGAGCTGCCAGGGATGGTTCTACTGCCAGGTAGAGGGCAGGTACTCTAATAGTGCCTGAAGGGATTGGGAAATGAGCTCAGTGGTTTGGCAAAGGGTGGAGAGTTTGGTCATATGATGGGTGAGGGAAGATTAGGTCAATTGTACCTGGCTCTCTAGGTGTAGCAGGCAAGTCCAGGCCTCATCTTGAGGGGCTGGGGCCTCCAAGGGAGTGTCTGGGTTGGCAAGCTGAGACATAGAATTCCATGGGTGTAAGCCTGGTGGGGAAGTGAAAGATAGGGGGCTTGAGGACTCCATGCAGGCTATGAGGGGCTTCCAGACCAGGATTTGGAGACTTGTTCTGCTGTAAGGGTGACCTCCAGGAGCAA
>JAGGAV010016122.1:0-10211 GCA_017657295.1 Termitomyces sp. DKA64
GGAATCAAAGTCAAAGTGTGGTATCTTCTTCAACTAGAAGCTCCCCAAAAAGAAATAAAAGAGGCCCTGACATGTCCAGCATATCATAGTTATTTCCTTTATGTCTCCCCCCACTACTCCTACCCCTTCTTCTTCTTCATCTCCAACCCTGCCCCCTTCCAACAAGAATGCTGTCAATGTCCAGGCAGCCTATAAGGAGCATTGGGTGGAGTATGACTGGGGATAGAACTGCCATCAGGTGGACATGATGTATTGCCACCATAAGTGTTCTAACCCAGATGTGGATTCCACTGACCTTCCCTCAAAGAGCTGTTCCTTGCCAGGTCATCCATGGGCCCTTCTCTTCCAGGGGGTTTGAGGCCCTCTCCTAGGTCAGCTCTTAGTTTGTTGAGATGTCCTCCAAAAACACTGTTGGGGCCAGGGGAGGTGCAGGTGGTGCTAGAGGCCCAGAGAGTTAGGCAGAAGGAGGTTATGGAGTTGCAGTTCATGGAGGCAGTGGAGAGGATCCAGAGGCCTCCCACCCTAGCATGGTGTCTGGCCAAAGCTTCAGTAAGTTGATGTTCTAGTTGATGGCCTATGTACCTCCAGCTAATCAACTGTCCAGTGCATGACTTGTGCTCATTGCAGGGAGGAGTGCAAATTTGAGGAGCTCATCACAGGGTCTTGCTAGGATTCCTCTATATGCCTGCCATGTCATGCAAAGCATAAGAAGTGTTCCATGTCTTAGGAGTGGTGGGTAGTGAGTATTGCGGCGGAGCAGGGATGGGACCAAGAGTGGGTCTCAGAGCAGCTGGAGGAGAGGCAAAGGGGTTGGATGTCCAGGGGGGTGTTGTAGCCTGTGCATCCTGGGGAAGAGGATGGGGAAGGGCAACTCCAGGGGAAGGTAGGAACATTGCAGGGTGGGCACAAGGAGGGGATCCCACCTTCTAGGGACAAGGGAAAGCATAGGGCATCCCCTCCACCAGAGGCAGGGCCAAGCAAGAGGCCCTGGGGTGAGATGGCAATGGCCAGTCCCCTAGAGTCCACATGTATTTGCTGGAATCTGAGATCCCAGTTGCATGTCTGCAAGGAACTTCCAGTCTGATGCCAGAGCTAGGTATCAAGGTGTTGTGATGGTGATTGGCCAAGTTGGAGGATCAGCTGGCAGTATGGGGGAAGGAGCTCCAGGGGGCCCAGGAAGAGAGGAAAGCAGCCTGACAGGATCAAGAGGTGGCCTGATGTGATCACAAGACCATAGTGAAGGAGGTTACAGTGAAGACCATGGAGGTACAAGGGCTTCAGGAGTAGCTGAGGCAGTTGGAGATGCAGGTGGCAGGGGAAGTGAAGCAGTGAGGGGCATTAGAAGTGAGGAGGTGCTGGGTGGAGGTGGAAGCAGGGGGGAGGTGGGAGGAGTGGTTGGCAAACAAGGCCACATCAGGGCAGGGTGGTGTCATGCATAAGTTTTGTTCTCCTTCTTTTTTGACCCCACTCATTATCTATTCCAGATTGGGTCTGAGAACACCAGATACTGTTGGATGGGGCCTCTACTGCCCTTGCATTGATTCAGGATGAGTTGGAGCAGATACTCCAGGATCTTCCTCTGGAGTTGCAGCAGGGAGTGGACTACATGGGAAGGCTACTAGCAGGGCACTGGTGGAGGAACTCTGTGGAGCTTAGATTGTGGTGAAAGATGGCAGTGGATGTGGGGGAGATCCTCCTGAGTCACATGGAGAATCTGGTGGTGGTAGCAGTGCAGATGAAGATTGACCTGGTGGGAGAGGGTCTGGAGGGGAGGATTTCAGAGGAGAGTGATTGAGGAGGCCATGACCTGGTGCTGACAAGACATCTTGGATCCCCCCTTTTTTTTTTTATTTGAACTTTGTTGTATTTTGTATCACTAGCATATGTACCTATAAACTGTTTTCTTGTGCTATTTTCAGTTCATGTGAGGGAAAAGGGTGAAGGAAGGAAGACATAATTGATACTGGTGGAAGTTGAATCCTTACTAAATCCAGAGGCAGGGGTTAGGCTCATAGGTGCTGTCTGTGCATGCCAGTTCTGGGGATTTTGAGACTTAGTGGGGTGTTGCTAGTGGAAGTCCCAGAGCTTGGTGGGAGCCCTGGAGAGGTTTTTTCTGGGTTCCCAGGTGTCATCCTTGGATCTGTAGCCCTTCTAATGAACCAGGTACCAAAGCTGACTGCAGACAAGGTGGAAGTTGAGGATGTCACCAACCTCATAGTGGTATTTGTCCTTGACCTTGACTGGCAGAGGTCAGCTCAGGCATTGGCCTGGGAGGGGATCTGGATCATGCTTCTCAAGGAGGTGGACATGGAACACTGGGTGGAGGCCCTTTAGCCCTGAGGGTAAGTTGAGCTGATAAGCATGGGTTGAGACCTTCTGGAGGATTTTGAAGGGGCCAAGTTGCTTATGGTTGAGCTTCACCAAGAGTCCCCAGGTCTCAAGATTGCACTGGCTAAACCAGACAAGGGTATCAGAGGTTCAGTCAGGAGTCATTTCATGTTGAGTGTCAGCATGCTTGGAGTATGCCCAATTGGTGGTGTTGATCTCATCCTGGAGGAACTGGTGAAGGGACTGGAGGTCCTCAATGACTTTGTAGGTGACATGCAAGGGGATGTCCTTGAGGGACAAGATGAACCAGGAGTTGTAGCCCTTGTTGGCAAAAACAGGGAGACCCCAGTAGCAAAGTGGGGAGTATTGTTGTAAGTAAACTTGGCCAGGGGTAGTTTTGCATGCCAGTCATTCTGTAAATAGTTAATGTAGAGGCAGAGATACTGTTCCAGGGTCTGGTTTACTCATTCTGTTTGTTCAGTGGTCTCCAAGTGATATGTGGTCAACAGGTTGGTCTTGATTTTGAGTGCCTTGCATAAGGATTATCAGAACTGGGAGACAAATAAGGAATTGTAGTCAGAGATGATATTGTCTGAGAGCCCATGCTTGAAGAAGATGTATTCAAGAAATAGCCTGGCAAGCTCTGGGGTGTTGTCAGTGGTATGACAGGGGATGAACAGGGCTTTCTTGGTGAGTCAGCAAACCATGACAAGTATAGCATTGAAACCCTCAGATGTGAGGAGCTTGACAATGTGGTCCATTGAGATCAAGGACCAGGGCTGGCAGCTGACAGGGAGGGGCTTTGGCAGACCGTACAGGCAATGTTGGGGGACCTTGGCTCAGAGGCATGGCTTGCAGGCTTGTACATACCAGGTGACATCCTTCTTCATTCCTGGCCAAAAGTAAGTCCAGGAAATCAGTTGGAGGGTCTTATATATTCCTGGGTGTCCCTGGAGCTTATGATCATGGTGCTGCCAGATGATGTTAAGGCAGATAGACTTGTGGTCCAGGGTGTATATCTGGCTGTCCTGGAGTAGGAGTCAGTGGTCTAGGGATAGTGTAAAGGCAGGTTTGGGGGGTGGGGCATTGGCAGGGCAAGTCTGGGGATCATGCTGAGTGAAGTAGGCATCCAGGGGAGCATTTTGGATTTGATGGAGAATCCCTTCTTCATTTATAATTAGCATGGCATGAAGATGTTTGGGGGGGATTACCACACAGTAGTTGAAGGCATTCTGTTCAGCCTCAAATGACTTCTTTAGGTAGATGTCTGGCCTTCAGATGAGGGCATCAGGTTTTGCTCTGAGTCATCCCAGGCAATAGTGGATGGTGAAGTTGTACTCAGATAATGTTTTTGACCAGCAGGCTTGTCATCAACTGAGTTGCTTGGTGGTTGTAAAGTATTGAAGGTTATTGTGATTCAAGTAGACTTGTATGTGGTGCAGGGTTCCGTTGAGGTAGGCCCTCCACTGTCAGAAAGCTTCAATGATTGCAAGGAGCTCCTTATCATAGATGTCATAGTTGAGTTCTGCAGGGATCATTAAACAAGTGTAGAAGGTGATAGGGCACAGGTTCTTACTATTGGAGCCCATCTGTAAGAGAATCCTAGCAATGACATAATTGGAGGCATCACATTTGAGTATGATGGGGAGAGCAGGATCAAAGTGGTGGAGGATTGGGGCGGAGGCAAAGGCCTTCTTCAGGAGAGCAAACACACTTTGGCACTTACTGTCCCAGTTCCATGGGGTATCCTTCTGGGTGAGCCAATTGAGGGGTTTTGTGATGCCAGAGTGGTTGTCAATGAACTGGCAGTAGAAATTAGCAAAACCCAAAAAGAACTGTACTTCCTTCATATTCTGGAGGGGGGACTAGTTGAGGATGGCTTCTACCTTTGCCAGGTCCATTTGTATGCTGTTTGGAGTGACAATAACCCCTAGGTATTTGACCTCAATGTTGTGGAAGAAGCACTTCTTGGGTTTGGCATGCAGGTGGTACCTCTAGAGTCATTCTAGAACACATTGGACATGGCTCTGGTGTTCTTCCATGGAGTTCAAATAGATGAGGATGTTGTCCAAGTACATGATAACAAAGACATTGTTCATGTCATGGAAGATATTGTTCATGAAATATTGGAAGGTAGTGGGGGAGTTCATCATACTGAAAGGCATCATGAGATACTTGAAGAGGTCATAGCAGGTATGGAAGGCAGTCTTCCATTCATGTTCTGGAGCAATCTGGACATTGTTGTAGCTGAACTGGAGGTCTATCTTGGTGTAAACCTTGGCACTGCAGAAGTGGTCAACAAGGTCTCCAATCAGGGAGAGAGGATACCAATTCTTTTTAGTAACTTTGTTAAGTCCCTGGTAATCCATACAAAGACAAAGAGAGCTGTCCTTCTTCTTGGCAAAAAGGACAGGGGCTCTGGCAGCAGAGATCAAGGGTCAAATGAAACCCTTTCTGAGCATGTTGTTGAGATAGTCTTTGAGAGCCTGGAGTTTGACCTCCAATATGTTGTAGATCTTGCCAAAAGGGGGGAAGGTGCCATCTTCAAGATCAATTATGTAGTCATAGGATTGGTGCAGGAAAAGTTCCTTTGTGCTTCCTTTGGAGAACACATCAGCAAATTCATGGTACTTTGGGGGAACTACTTTGTATAATATCTGTTCTTCTGTCTTTGGAGTCTTGGGTGATGTAGTGCTGGCATGGATGTGTTCTTCTGAGAGTATCAGGGTGACCTAGAGTTAGAAGGCAAGGGTGCCATCCTGCAGGATTCATGCAAAGTGGATGGTGCTGATGATCTTAATATCAAGAGTTTCCAGGTCAATGGTGTCTGATGTCAGAGGTGCAGTGGTGGGGGCTGGGGTTGTTGGGGTCCAAGTAGGGTAATTCAGGCCCTTGTATTGGTTGTGGAGAATGTTGGGGAGAAGCTATCAAGGCATACCTGCAGGAGTTTGGGGCGGGGGCATCTCTTCCTCCTCTTTGGAGTTGTCCTTAGGCAATGTGGGAGTTCCAGTGGCTCTAGTATTGCTGGAGGCCCAATCAGAGTCACTGGAGTTATGGGGGAAGTAGGGATGGAGGGTGATCATGGCTGCCAGGCAAGCTTTGGGGCCAGGGAACTGCATGGTGAGGTCCTGCCAGTCAATGTTGGGATTGATGTCACACAGCCAAGAGAGTCTGAGCACAATTGGGGTTGTCTCTAGAAGTTGGGTGACAAGGAGGCAGGTCAGGCATTGCAGGCCATTGTTGAGTGTGAGGGAGCCAAGATGGAATTTGGTGATCCCAGCAGTGGTGGATCTTCTGTCAAACAGCTGTAACTCCAAAGGCATATCAAGGGATTCCTAGGGGAGGTCAAGCTGATTGCTGATAAAGGTTCTGGAGGCTCCACTGTCAACAAGGGTGTGGAGGATGATGGGGGAGTCATCAAGGCAGGCATTAATGATGAATGATCATGTGCATCAGGAGCAGAGCTGTGGGGGGATTTGGGAAATGTCAGGGGTGACTCCTGAAACATTATATGAGTGGGGGGATACTGAAGGGGATGGGCCCCAGGTTGGGCAAGTTGTCCCAATCAAGGTGGAGGATGAGACTTGACCAGTCAATATAAGGGTTGGTCATCCAGAGCCAAAAAAACCCAAGGATAAGAGGGGTGGAGGCATGCAATTTCATAACTAGTAGCCAGAGATCCTGCTGTTGCCTATTGGCAAAAGTAATCCTTGTCTCTACACAGTGGGTGATGTTGCCTGTAGAGGTTGGATTGCCATTGAAGAGTTTTAGGGAGATTGGGAGGGAGAAGCATCAGGGGGGTTGTGGAGCAAGGGCTGCTAGGAATTCATCAATGAAGTTATCTGTTGTGTCACTGTCAATCAGGATAAGCATAGGGTCAGAGGTGAAGGGGAGGGTAGTATGGAGAAGGAGATTGTGGGTGGAATGTGAGGGGAGATGAGTTGGGAGGGTGTCTAGGGCAATTACCATTGCACAGAAGAAAATAGCTGGGGCAGAGAAGATGTCAGAGTCTAATCCATGATTTAGTGCATCTTTGGGACCTAAACTGCTGGGTTGTTTTCTATGAACTGATAGTCACAGTCTTCCCCATTGATGATCCAGATAGTGCATTCCATCACCTGGCATTTAGGGCAATCATTGATGAAATGACCCTGCTTACTATATAGAATACATGCTCCATTCTTCTGTTGATATGCCTGGGTCTCCATTGGGACATCAATCCAGGGCCAATCCCTGATCCAATTGGCACACAGGGCCTTCTAGTTGTTCATGGGGTCTAGGAGATCATCCAGGTCCAGGAAATTGTCAGGTTTGGGGTCTGGAGAGCCTGAAGCATTGCAGAGATTGGCAGCATTAAGTTGGGCAGAGAGCTGAGGTCTGGGATTCCAAGGGGTGTTAACCAGACCTTGTCTGGGGGAGAACTGGGGTATGGGGTTAGCAGGCATCACAGGGGCAGTAGTTTGGGGGTTGTTGGTTGCTCTGGGTTGCCAACTCAGGTTGCCAAACAGGTTCCAGTTGTTCCATGGGCCTTGGTTCTTGCTCTGGTCTTCCCAATAGCACTAATTGATCTGGGTGACAAACATCTTATATCCATTGTATGTGGGTTGTTTGAGCACAAGGCAGAGGATGTCCTTAATTCATTGTGGGAGGGCATGGCAAAGGACAAAACTAGAGAGCATTGTAGTTCCAGCTAGTCTTGTAGGCCTCCCATTCAAACCAGATAATGAAGGTCATGAATTGTTTGTTATCACACATCCAGAGGTTGTAGAGGTTTTCTTCCACCTCTGCTACAGTGTCAAATACTCCAAACTTACTGGAAAATTCTTGTGTGAAGGCAGGCCAATTTGAGAGTACTGAATTGTTGGGGTTGAACTGGAGCAATGCTGTGTAGTGGTCAAAGGCAATGCCCTATAAGTAGGAGGCAGCAAAGGCCACTTATGAGCTTTCAAGCTGGAAAATGATGGGCTTAGCTTAGAACATTGTAAGATATTGTGTCAGAAATGTCTGCCATTCCCAGGGGTCTTGGCTGTTGAAGGGTTCCAGTTTCTGGATGCTGAGCTTTCCTTCCCGGGCCAGTGCATCATGTGTGTCATCCTGGGCATTTTGGGTTTGGGGCAGGGGTCCAGCATTGTAATAGTAATAATAGTTGTTCCTGCCTCCACACTAAGGGGGGAAGTTGTCCATGGCCAGGCCTCATTCACCAGGAGGTCCACTGTTAGAAGGCCTGCCACTGGAGGTTTGGGCCAGCATTGCCTGGGGGAGATCCCAGGGCCCAGCAAGGAGGAGGGAGTTTTCCAGGAGTCAGCAGCCCAAAATTGTTGGCATCAGTGAGGCAGTTGGGCAAGGGGATGGGTGGGGGTTGGGGCAGCACAGGGGGAGGAGCTGCTCTGGGGGCTCTGGGGCCAAGGGGCTGTCAAAGGGGGGATAGGGAGTTGTTATGGAGGGGTGGGGCATATCCCTTATAAGAAAGGGTATGGGTAGAAGTAAGGTCATCATTGGGGACAAGGGGTTGGAGGAGTTTTTGAATGAGGCATTCAGGCTTGGTGGGCTGGTTCCAGGTGTGTAAGGCACTGAGGATGGAGTTGGCCTGGGGTTGAGTGGAGAGGGCCAGGGTGTAAGCAGCAGACTGGTCAAATAACCCTCTGGTGGGGTTGAGGGACCTCAGGATATCAGACACAGCATTGAGCTCTTCTTGTTGTCAAGGAATGAGGGCTGGGCATTGGCTTGAGCCCTGGTGGGTTCTTCTCATTGCACATGGAAGGAGCAGGTGGAGTCCAAGGGGTCTTCAAAATGGTGGGGGTTTAGGCTGGTGTGTATTTTGTTGACCAGAGTGTGGAGTTCTTCCTGGAGGCTGGCATCAATCCCAAGGGTACTTGACATTCTTGGGGAGGGTGCCTTGCTGATAGCACTTATAGAAGTCCAGAAGGCAATCCACCCAGGTCTTGGGTGTTCTGGTGATGTTCTGGTGTCCCAGGCTGACAAGGAGGGCTCTTGCTCTTTTGGCAAATTCAGCAGGAGCTAAGCAGAGAGAGCAGAGGACCTCATCATGCTGTTGGACATAGGCTTCAACTTGTTGCTGCCTAGGAGAGGGTGGGGCTTGGATGGGGGGAGTAGTGGGGGGTTGAGGCTGAGAGAGGAAGTATCCATCAAGTTGTTCTGGGAGAACCAGGGCCACCATGGGGATGGGGTAGGCATAGTAGGGCCTAGGGGGAAAAGCTGAGGGTACTAAGGCTATGGATGCCCAAGGGGCTAATGGTGTGTCAGGCTGTAGGCAGGGGTAAGTCACTTCAATGGAGTACAATGAGGGGCAGCACCAGTTTGGAGGTGGGCCCTGACTAATGGATGGGCTGTAGGGGATGGGATTTGGTTCTGGGGCCCAGTACTGCAGAGTGGCTGTGATGTAGCAGTCAGGCATTGGATAGAATGGAGGATAGTAGGGGTTGGGTACTGGCCTACTATAATAGTCAGTTAGATAACCAGTAGGCAGATACATAGGACTGTAGTTAGACATTGAGAATGGGGTAAGGGGAGAGTCTTAATATTATATCAGGTTCTGCTGATCTAGGGGCTCAGCTACATTGGGTGAGTCCCTTACTAGGCAGACACAATGTCTACACTTACAATCCCTGGCTCCAGTGAGCTTCAGAAGAGTGAAACAGGGTGGGCAAAGGTGATGATGGTGGTCTGGGAAGGTCTGAGATACTCTGGTAGGTTATATGGAAGAGTGGGAGTGATGGGCAAGTGGGGGATGAGTATGGTATGGAGCTCTGGAGTCATTAACAAGAACTTGGTGGGCCTGAGTTATGAGTATGGAGGAGTTTTAAGGGATTCCAGGTTGGAAGAGACTTCAACAGGGAACAGGAGTAGCAGTGGGATTAATTGGAGAAGTTGAGACAAGGCAAGCAATAGAAAGAAACAAGACAAGATGAGACTTAGGAAACAGACAAGAGACTGGAGACAAAAATGGAAACTGATAAGATCAGACTGATAAGATTTGAGAAAGACAAGATTGGAACAATTAGATTCGAAGAAACAATACAGAACAATAGAGATGGAGACACAAGAGATATAATGAACATGAGAATGTAAGTAATATCAAGACTACCCTAACTATTGCTACTCTATGGCTTAAGTACCTATGGAGGGAGCTCCTTTGGGACTGTGGTTCTGAGGTTGAATTATGCAAGCAGGTCTTAGATATGATTGATTGGGGCATCCCAAAACTGGCTAGTTGGGTGTCAGTTGTATCTTGATACATAACCATGATATATGCTGGGGGTGGGTAGACTTATCTGGACACTGAGGGAGGTTGGGAAGATGATCACAGGAAATGCTGAGAAAGCATTGGGGATCTCCAAAGAAGCATTGGGGTTTGCCAAAGTGGGCACTGGGGGTAGGGGGGTGTCATAGAGGTTGGGGAAGGAGGGGGGATGTGCTTTGGGCTTGCTAGGTTTAGTTGGAGTAGGTCTAGAGGCAAGGTGGAGTCCAGGAATGGGTTGTGACACTCTACTACTCTGATCATCCCTGTAGAGGGCTTCTCTATGGGGGAATGCCAGAGGTGGGTGCTAGGGGACTAGTCTCTGGACTGTGTCTAACTCTACTCTAAGCTTAGTCTGAGGATGCACCCACTCTTAGCACATCTGAATGATTGCTTGGCCTGCCCTATCCCCTTCTGTCTTCTAGTAGTCAGCCTTGATGAGTCATATGCATGGACCTTACTCAGCATTGATTATTGTTAGTCATACTCCATTACATACCAGGGCCTGATTAGTTAAACAGTATTAGCAATAGCACAGCCACTGATGTAGTATATAAAGGCAGCCTGTGGATAGAATATCCCCAGGCTGAACAATAGCAGTGTTTTTCTGGCCTACACACTGAAC
>JAGGAV010016123.1:0-10176 GCA_017657295.1 Termitomyces sp. DKA64
GGTTGCCAAGTAGTAGGGGTAGAGGCCATGGCAGCAGATTGAGAGTATGCCATTGCTAGAATGCTAGTAGAGGGCACTCTGGGCCTGGTAGGAGTAGGAGCAGATGATGCAGTATGCCTAAAGGTGCTGGCATAGCAACTGCCAGCATACTGTTGCCTGAGCATTGCTTTTGTAGTACATGGACTTGCTTCTTAGCTATCCACTTTCTGATAACCATGAAGGCTTCTCCAATCTGCAGATTAGAGCTCCTGATAGAGACAAACTGGTGGCCTCCTCCAGCCAAGCCAACTGTAAAGGCAGCCAAGCAGGTGCCAGAGATGTTGAGGGCTTGTTTAAGGCCCTGCCCCTGGTGACTGACCATGTGTGCAACTAGAGAGTTGGGAAGTTCAAGTGCACACTTGAAACATGGGATACAACCATCCATAGGAGGAAGGTCCTAAGTGAGGGGGATGATGAGGGGAGTATTAGTGGTAGGATGCAATACACAATGGGGAATATGAGAGGTGGTTGCAATAGAGGGTTTGGTGGAAGGCTTGGGATTCAGTTGCCCAGGAGGAGCCATCTGTGTAGCTGAGCCCTTCAGGGCTGCATGGCCACCCCTACTAGGCTGTGAGGCTGTTTGAGCAGAGGCAACAGAAGTGATAGGCATGGGTGCATGGGCAGACTCAAGTGCTGCTAGCCTGCTCTCAAATCCAGCAATGAGAGTTAGCAGTTTCTTGATATTTTCAGTGGGATTGGCATAGAACTCTTTGGCAGTGGAAGATGACATAGAGCCTATAAAAGTTAGAGTGAGATGAAAGATAAGTAGTAGGTTGGATGTTGTGGGCTAGAGGTGCAAATGATGTAGGGACTGATTAAGATCTGAGGGAACACTCAACACTGTGGGATACTCCTATCCTGCAATGCAAGAACTAAGAGACAAGCAAGTGGCAAGCAAGTGCTAACATGGGCAAGCTGCTGACAAGGGTCAAAGCAAGGCAAAGAAGGAGTCAGACAACACTAGGCAAGCTCACAATTGATCTGCTGGATAGACCTGAGAGATGCTGTTATTAATTGGTTGAAGGATATTCTATCCTTGTGACCAGCTTATATACTACATCTGTGGCTATGCTATGACTAATACTGTATATGGTAAGCAGCCTGGGTATGCTAAGTGATATAAGTAATCATGAGTAATCAATATGACAAAAGGAGATATAGGGTCTGATGTCTATAGCAGGTGACTAGTACTTGATGGGGATGAAGCAGGAAAAGACAGGTGGCTAGTCTGGTATGTCCATAGAGCTAAGCCCAAATAGAGTGGAGTTCCCTAAGAAGGCTTATCCTTTTACATAGTCCTCACTGATGCTTCCAATGCTTCTTCTGATCATCACCAGCTCCCCTCATGCATCACATCCCTGCATCATCCCTCCACTCATGGCCTCTCCATCATTTCATTACAAGCCATATGTCACTTGCCCTCCACCCCAATGCTGCCAAGGCAACACCTCCCCTTCTTTGAGAGCATTTGATATGCTGCACAATCATAGCTAACACCTGCCACCCTGCATAACCCCTGGACTGTACCTGAAACCCTAGTGTCATACCTTGACACTGGGGCTAGGGCCTGCAGCTGTAAGGGCAACCTCTGGGAGTGGTGGCTAAGTCACACAGCTAGCAGAGGGTAATCCAAAGTATATTAGAAAAGTGACCAATGATACAAATAGTAACTACTCACCTAGCAGAGGGGAATTTGAAGAGAACAAGTCTAAGGATTTCCACTGCTCAGTGCAGTGCATCAGTGGGTGGCAGAGGCATGGAAATGACTGTACAGACAACTAGAGCTAACCCTAACCTTAGAAAGGTGCTCAACAAGGAAGCCACAGCAAGTTCTGGGGGTTTCTGGAAAAGAAGAATGACCCCCAAAGATCTCTGGGGATCTGGAGAACATCCTAGAGGTGTCAAACAAGCCTTGGGAAAGGGGAGTGGGTTGAGGAGAGTTGGCATAGGTCAGGTGTGGAGGTTGGAAATGGAAGTCCCCTGACATCACCCCCCCTCTAGCATGTGGCATCTTGACATTGGGGTAAAAGAAGTTCGGGATTACCTGGTCTATTAGTGAGATGGGATAAATTCCCCAGATGGCTTGGGGTGTGTCAGAATGCCTCTGGTGGAACTTCCCAACAAGTCCTGGTGCATGCATGTTCTCCCAAAGTTCTCAGGAGATGTCTTTGATTCTGTAGCCCTTCCACTTCACCTTGTATTGTAGCCACCACCAGAATAGATGACTATTCAGGATCTCCTCCACCTCATACTCCTCATTGTCATTGACCACCACCAGAGGTGGCAGAGGTGCTGGGCATTTATTCTAGGTCTGCTGGGGCCAGTGTTAGTTTAACCATGTTGAATACCAGATGAAGCTGGTGCATCCCTGCAGGGAGCTGGGGTCAGTAGGCTAGGGGTCCTACCTGCCATTCTACCATGAAGGGTCCCAAATGATGGTGTGAGAGCTTTTTTGACAGTTAGGTGGTTGTAATATCAGATATGTCCAGGTAAACTCAATCTCTGGGCTGGTAGTTGGGTGCTGGGGTCCTTTCATGGTCATGATATTGTGCCATGTCATCTTTTGCCTTTGCCAGAGCTGCCCAGGCTTCCCCCTGTGTGATCTTCATTTGGTCCACAAACTTGTTCACAGCTTCATTCTCCAAAGGTTGGGCTAGGAGTTCAAAGCCCATGCATAGGTGACATCTGGTGTCCAGGAAAAAGGACAAGACTTGAGTGGCTGTGTGAACATGGTTATTGTGCTGGAACTTGGTGTTGGGGAGGAGTTTGTCCCAGTCATCCTGATGCTTGTTGCAGAAGAGGCAGAGGTACTGCTTGAGCTCCTAGTTCATGTGTTTTGATCTGGCCAACAGACTGCAGGTGATAGGTGGTGGAGGTATGAAGCTTTGCATTAAGGAGTTGGTAGAGGTCCCTAGTGAAGTCTGCTATGAACTGTTGACTCCAGTCAGACACATAGGCATTGGAGAGGCTGTGGAGCTTCCAGACATTCTTCTGGTACAGGTTAGCAGTGCTCATACCAGAGTAAGTGGTGTGAGTGGGGATGAAGTGAGCTTGCTTGCCACATAAGTCCACCACTACTATGATGGCATCATAACTGTGGATGTCAGGGAGCTCTACAATGAAGTCCACTGAGGCAACACTCCATTGTTCCATGGGGACAGGGAGAGGATGGAGCTGTCTGGAGGGGAGATGGCATTGGGGCTTAGTCTAGAGGCAGAGATTGCATGTACTAGTGTAGGACCCAATATACAGGAACATCTGGGGCCACCAGTAATTCTGGGACACTAGCTCCAATGTTTTCTATTGGCCAGGGTATCCTGTGATCTGGGAGTTGTGGTGCTGCTCTACAATTCTCCAGCAGAGCTCCAGGTTGTTGGATATGTAGATGTAGTTCCAGAAGGTCAGGAGCCTCTCATGTAGGGCCCATTCATCTGTGCAGATGGATTTGGTACTGGTGGTGCATCCCAATTTCAGCACCTGGACTGCCTGAGCCATGAGTTCCTCCTGCCAACTGTCTCATTTTCCATGTTAGATGTTCTGGAGGATGTCTACCTCCACTCCTTTGATGACTAGGCCTTCTATGGCTCAGATCACAAACAGTTCAGGCTGGAGGAGCACAATGTTACTGTTGTTGTCTCCTCTAGTGCCATGGTCCACTGTCCAGGATGGGGCATCTGGCTTCTCCATATTCTGGCCTGGCTTGTGTTGCAGCAAGAAGTTAAAGTTGGCTAGGTAGAAGGACCACCAGGCCTGTTGGCAGTTGAGCTTCTTGGCCATCCAGAAGTACTTGAGGTTTTTGTGATCCATCCAAACCTCAAACTTATGCCATGCACCTTCCAGGAAATGCTGCCACTCCTCAAAGGACTGGATGATGGCCAGCATCTCATGGATCTCATAGTTTTGCTCTACTGCATTCAGGCTCTTGGAGCAGAAGGCCACTGGATGCCATTTTCTGTCCTCCCAGGATGCTTGTGACAGAAAAGCTCTGGTGGCAAAGTCAGAGCTGTTGGCTTCTACCTGGAAGGGAGAATTGTTATCTAGGAAGAGGAGGATGGGTCCCAAGGTGATAGCATGCTTGAGATCATCAAAAGCCATCTGCTCCAGGGGGCCCCAGCTCTAGGCAGCATCCTTCATGGTGAGATGAAATAGAGGGTGGGCATGATGGGAGAATTCCTGGATGAACCTCTGGTAGAAGTTAGTGAAGCCTAAAAAGGCCTGCACTTCCTTCTTGTTCTTGAGCTCCAGCCACTCCTGTCAGGTTCTGCTGACCATGGGGGCTCAGCTGCACTGGGCAAGTCTTTATTAGGTGGACATGATGTTTACACTTACTATCCTGTGCTCTGGTAAGCTCCAGAAGAGCAAAACTGAGCAGACAAAGTGGAAGAAAGTGGTCCAGAAAAGTCTGGGGTGCTCCAGTAGGCAAGAGAAAGGAGTGGGAGTAATGGACAAGTGGGGAGCAAGTAAAATATGGAGCTCTGGAGTTGAAATATCAAGAACAAAGATGAACTTAAGGCTGGATTCCAAGTTGAGGGTGCAGGGAGGTTTTGGAGATTATAGAGTTGAACAGAAGAGTTGAGGCAATGGGGAGAGAATCAAACATAGCTGGGAAAGTCAAGACAAGATGAGGGATTTAGAGAAAACAAAGCAAGATGAGACTTAGAAGATAGAGACAAGAGATGGAGGCAAGACAAGAAAGGAAACTGATAAGATTAAAACTAGTGAGACAGAACAATGAGACATAGCAGTGATTTAGGTAATATCAAGACTACTGTAACAGATACTGTTCTACAGCTTATATACTGGCTACTAAACCTCTTCTGAGGATTGCAGATGTGACAGCAGGACTCAACAGAGACACATGGGGTTGCTGAATGTCAGTTCTGATCAGTTGGTGGGCTATGATGGTATTCTGATGGGAACTGATGAGAATGTGGGTCATGCCATAGTTGTCAGGAAGTGCTGGAGTGATTGGGCAGATTGAGAGAACAAGTCAGCAATGTGGGCTGGGGTTAGGAGAGACATTGGGGGTGCCCAGGAGCTTGGAAAGGGTCAGGGGTTTGATAGGGTCTGCAGGTAATGTGGTTGGGGTCCCCCTTGCTGTGTCAATGCTGTGGAAAGGCTGGCCACTTTGCCTGCTATTGTCCTCAAGGGTCAGAAGTGCACTACCTCTCTTCCTCAGAGCAGGAGGAGCTGCTTGCCCAGCTCCTAGCAGCCCAGGATGTGGCAGGAGCCCCCTCTCCAGATGCTCTCCTGCCTACTCTGCCCACTAAGGTTACTCATGAGTCAGAGTTAGCATTAGTAGAGCCAGAAGAGGGTTTTTAGAGAAGCAACAGATGACCTGTATGCTCCTGTTGCCTAATGCTAATTGTTTCACCTCCCTGTCCATAGAGTCAAATGTATCTGTTGCTGCCATTGATACCATGCCCAAAACAATAAGCCCCCCCTCAGACATACAAAGCCCCCTCCCAGCTAAAGTCTTAGCTGGGACTACATCTCCTAGCCCACACACTTGGATTTCTGCATGGGAATGTTGTCTTCCCCATTGCTACATCATTGCTTCTACTCCTTCTGTCAATTCCTTGAAGCTACAAGTAGAAATTGAGACACCCAACACCCAGCAGATTCAAAGTATAGTTGCCCTGCTTGACAGTGGAGCAACAGGCCTCTTCCTTGATGCAGACTATGTGCAACAACACTGTTTCACCACCCACCCCCTCTCTCATCCTATCCCTGTATACAATGCTGATGGCATCCTCAATGAAGCTGGCTCCATTTGCTCCATAGTGGATCTGGTGCTTTGTTACCAGGACCACTTAGAATGTGCTGCTTTTGCTGTCACTAGTCTGGGGAAGCAAGATATGATCTTAGGGTTCACCTGGTTATGTAAACATAATCCTGAGATTGACTGGACTAAGGGCAAGGTGAAGATGAGCCATTGTCTCCATTACTTCCAGACCTGTGTGGAGGAGGCCCACAAGGAGCATAAAGCAAAGGTCCATGAGCATGCTGCCATGCACACTTGTCATGCAGGGCATCTCCCTTTTGCTGATTTTGACCTCTTGGATTCCTCCTCCCTCTGGCATTTCCTCATAGAGAGGCCCTCTACAAGGATGTCCAAGGTGTTGAGTGTGAACTTCAGGAGGAAGATGGATGTGAAGAAGACTTTGCTGGTGCTCCAGACCCAGAGTCTCCAGATGAGGCCATTGAGGTAGATGATAGGATCTATGCCATAACATTCTGCCCTCCTCCCATGGTAGCAGAGATCAGGGCTAAACATAGAGGTGGAGGTACTGCTCTAAGGTCTAGTTTACTTGTTCTGTTTGTCCAATGGTCTCCAGGTGGTAAGTAGTCAAGAGGTTGGTCTTGATTTCAAGCATCTTGCATAGTGATTGCCAAAACCAGGAGACAAATAAGGGGCTGTGGTCAGAGACAATGTCATCCAGGAGTTCATGCTTGGAGAAGATGTATTTGAGGAACAGTTTGATGAACTCTAGAGCATTGTTGATGGTGTGGTAGGGAAGAAAGAGAGCTTACTTGGTGAGTTGGCAAACAACAATGAGGATTGCATCAAAACCTTGGGGAGTTCAACATTGTGGTCCATTGAGATTGAGGACCAGGGGTGGCAGCTGATAGGGAGGGGCTTCAGCAGACTGTACAGGCAATGTTAGGGAACCTTGGCTCAGAGGCATGATTTGCAGGCTCATATGTACTAGGTGACATCCTTCTTCATTTCTGGCCAAAAGTAAGTCTGAGAGATGAGTTGAAGAGTCTCATGTATTCTTAGGTGTCCTCAAAGCTTGTGGTCATGGTGCTGCCAGAGGATGTTGAGGTGGATGGACTTGTAGTCTGGAGTGTAGATTCAGCCATCCCAGAGCAGGAGTTGGTGGTCTGGAGACAGCATGAAGATGGGTTTGGGGTGCAGGATGTTGGCAGAGCTATTCTGAGGGTCATGCTGGGTGAAGAAGGCATCTGGAGGGGCATTTTGGATTTGGTGGAGAATTCCTTCCTTGTTCATAATTAGTACAGCATGAAGGTGTTTAGGAGGTATTATAATGCAATGGTTGAATGCATTCCATTCAGCTTCAAATGACTTCTTTGGGTAGACATCCAGTCTTTGAGTGGGGGTGTCAGGCTTTGCTCTGAGTCATCCCAGGCAGTAGTGGATGGTGAAGTTATACTTGGACAGGGTTTTGGACTATTGGGCTTGTTGGCAGCTGGTGGGCAGAGGTCCTTGCTGTTGGAGCCCATCTGTGAGAGTATTCTGGCAATGATGTAGTCAGAGGCATCACATTTGAATACAATAGGGAGGGTGGGGTCAAAGTGATGGAGGATTGGGGTGGAGGTGAAGGCCTTCTTCAAGAGAGTGAATACACTTTGGCACTTGCTGTCCCAGTCCCAGGGAGTGTCCTTCTGGGTGAGTCAGTTGAGGGGTTTTGTAATGCTGGAGTAGTTGTCAATGAACTGGTGGTAAAAGTTAGCAACACCCAAGGAGGACTGTACCTCTTTAACATTCTGGAGCAGGGGCCAATTGAGGATGGCCTCAACCTTTGCCAGGTCCATTTGTATGCCATCTGGAGTGATAATAACTCCTAGATACTTGACCTCAGTGGTGTGGAAGGAGCACTTCTTGGGCTTGGCATGGAGGGAGTACTCCTAGAGTTGTTCTAGGATGCATTGGATATGATCCCAGTGTTCTTCCAGAGAGTTTGAGTAGACAAGGATGTTGTCCAGGTACACAAAAACAAAGACATCATTCATGTTGTGGAAGATGTCATTCATGAAGTACTAGAAGGTGGCAGGGGAATTGGTCATACTGAAGGGCATCACTAGATACTCAACGAGGCCATAGCAGATGTAGAAGGCAGTCTTCCATTCATGTCCTAGAGCAATTTGGACTTTGTTATAGCCAGACCAGAGATTTATCTTGGTGTAGATCTTGGCACTGTGGAGGTGGTCAACAAGGTCACCAATCAGGAGGAGAGGATACTGGTTTTTTTTGGTGACTTTGTTGAGTCCTGTTACAACCTGTCCTTGGACCCCTGCCTTGCCTCCAGACTTTGCCTAACCAAGCCCAGCAAGCCCTGGAGCACATCCACCTCCTCCTCTAACCTCTATGACTCTCCACTACCCTCAGCACTCACTCTGGCAAACCCTGATGCTTCTCTAGAGATCCTCAATGCTTCTCCTGGCAGATTCTGTGATCCTCCTGACCCTCTCCAAGTGCTCAGATAACTCCAACTCCCCCCTCCCCTCTCCCCAGCATGCATCACAGATACACATCAGACACTATTGACACCCAGCTAGCCAGTTTCAGGACACCCCACACAATTGCACCTGAGACCCACCTTGTGCAGTCCAGCCTTAGACCCATGGTCCCAGATGAGTTCTCCTGCAGGTACTTAAACTGTAGAGTAGTACTGATTATGGTAGTCTTGATATAAACTACATTACTATGTCTACTACCTTTCTTGTATCTCCATCTTGTTGTTCCATATCATCTTCTCAATCTTATTTGTCTCAATCTCCTCTGTCTTGATCTTATTGTTTTCCATCTTATCAGTTTCCTTTTTTGTCTCTGTCTCTCATCTATTCCTCTAAGTTTCATCTCATCTTGTTTTCTCTAAGTTTCTTGTCTTGCTTTGACTCTAGCAACTATTCCCAACTCCATTCCCACTTCTCCCTAACTTTTGCCCAACTCCATAATCACTAAAACATCCCTGCCTCCTTAACTTGAACTTTGCCCTGAGTTAACCCCTGACTCTTGATATTTGGCTCCAGAGCTCCATACCATCCTCCACCACACTTGTCCATCACTCATGCTCCTCCATCTAGCCCATCAAAGCACCCTGGACCTTAGACCACTTTCTTTCACTTTGTCCACTCAGTTTCACTTTTCCAGAGCTCACTGGAGCCTGGGATTGTGAGTGTAGATGTCATGTCTGCCTGGTAAGGGACTTGCCTAGTGCAGCTGAGCCCCCATAGTCAGCAGAACCTGACATAATATCAAGACTCTCTTTTTACCCCATTCTTGATGTCTAAATACAATTCCACATACCCACCTGCCAGCTACCTAACTGACTATCATGGTAGGCCAGTACCTGACTCCTATTACCCTCTGCTCTATCTGATGCCTGATTGCTATGTCACAGCCACTTTGCAGTACTGAGCCCTGGAATCAAACCCAACCCCCTATGGCCCATCCATCAGTCAGGGCTCTCCCTGCCTTCTAGACTTTTACAAGCACTATCAGCAGGGCACCTTCCCCAAGAATGTCAGGAGTACCCTCAGAATTGATGCTGGCCTCTGGGAAGGACTCCATGCCCTGATTGACAGAATTGACACCAGCCCAAACCCCTGCTGTTTTGAAGACTCCTTGGACCCCACCTATTCCTTCCATGTGCAGTGAAAAGAATCCACCAGAGCCCAAATTGAAGCCCTGGCCCCCATTCCCTGCCAGCAGGAGCTCAATGCTGCATCTGACATCCTGAGGTCCCTCAACCCCACCAGTGGACTCTTTGACCAGCCTGCTGCCCACACTCTGGCTCTCTCTGCTTGCTCCAGGGACAACTCCATCTTCAGTGCCTTCTGCACCTGGAACCAGCCCACTGAGCCTGAGCACCCCACCCAGAAGCCCCCCCAACCCCTCCCCACCAATGATGACCTCACTTCCACCCACACCCTCTCCTACATCAACAATGATGACCTCACTTCCACCCACACCCTCTCCTACATCAACAAGCTAGAGATCCCTGGCAGGGAACCCACCCCTTGAGAAGGAGCCTCTGAGCTCATCAGGGACCAACCCTCTCATGTCAACCTCCACCCCTCCCAGAGATATGCCCCACTCCTTCACAACAACCCTTCATCCTTCCTCTAACAGCCTCTCAGCCCTAGAGTCTCCAGAATAACTCTTCCACCTGCATTGCCCCAACCCCTGCTCATTCCCCTACTTAACTGACCTGCTGATGCCAACAATTTTGGGCTTCCCAACAGTGGACCTCCTAGTAGATAGGGCCTAGCCATGGATAACTTTTTCCCTCAGCATAGAGGTGGGAACAATTACTACTACTACTACTACTACTACTACTACTACTACTACTACTACTACTACTACTACTACTACTACTACTACTACTA
>JAGGAV010016124.1:0-10160 GCA_017657295.1 Termitomyces sp. DKA64
TTGTTTGCAAAGCAGAAGTCAAACTTCTGAAAAAGAAGTTCACTGCCACTTGTTGTGATCAGAACATTAAAAATTTCAATGTTCACCTTCCTCAATGGGCACCATGGTGACCATGGATGATAAGGTGCTTAGACCTAGTTTCAAATCAGATCATTACTGAGTGCTCCATATGAAACAGCAGATCTTGCCACACCAACCTATGGTGTAGGGAGAGAAAGCAGTGTGATGCTAGGAGGGCTGCCAGCAGCTACTCCTGTACAACCATCATATGATAGTCAGACTGGCATCACCCTTGACATGACAGTGCACTCTACTTGACTGTACTCAAAGGTAGAGTTGAGTAATGTAGTGCTGACAGTGAGCAGAGGGCAAAACTCCTTGTATGTGCCTATTGCATTACAAGTTGAAGGCCTGAGATCCTTCCCTGGTGTTGTGGGAGGTCAGCCTGATTCCTCATTGAAGGATACTCTACTGAGGAGTGCGAGTGATGATCCTCACATGGCCTACAGCCCTGTACAATCACAAGCTGAGTCCATGGTAAACTTGCATGTAGTGGGGCCATCTGCATTCATCAAGACAATTCCTGAGGATGTCAAAGACACCTCTGATATGGATGGTGAAGCACACCCTAATGACATCTGTAGGAGGATGTCAGTGTTCTGGCAAGACCAAGTTAAAGTCCCAAAGGCCTCAACCCAGCAGCACTTGACTGCAAGAGTAGTCAAGCATACAGCAATCCAGTGATCATTGGGTAAGAAATCATCCAAACTGATCCAGTAAAGTTCATAGAACTTTACATGCTTTTCCTTGCACAGGAGGTAACAGAGTACCTTCAGTGAAACAAGCTACATAGATCTAAGGCATCATTTGCAATGTATTTGCCATTCATAGGTGGGGATGTTTGACCTCCACTGTCTCCAGTCAACAAAGCATTGACCCATCTACAGAAGCCACAACAGCCTGGCAAAATGCTGCATGACTATGCAGCTAAACAGGCTGTTGTAGACCATTAGAGACAGGCTATGCTGGAAACAATTGCAGTGCTTAAATTGGCCTTGACAGAGGCAGAGTCAGTCATTATAGTCAAACAGCCCATGGTGTGACATAGACCTGCTGGGTCTACATGGAGGGCACTGGCCTGGAAGGATAGAATCACCTTGCAGTAATTCCACAATGGTGACATGGATGCTTTGAACAGTCCCATGTCAAAGACCAAGGAGTGGTGCTCCAAGGGAACACTACCTATGATGTCTGGCTGAAAGGATACATTCCACCTGAACATACCAGACCAATCAAGATAGAGGAGCAAGAGTCTTGCTCCCCAATAGTAGATGGCCATAAAGAGACCAGGACTAGTTCTGCAGTGCATCAGCAGCAGACCAATCAGGGTGGGAGTAACCCTCCAAGCCAGTCCAGCTACAATAGAGGTAAGGGAGGTGGCCCAGGATAGGACTCACTTGGAAGTAATCATGCTTTCTGCTACCCTCTAGACCACATTGTAAACTATTTGGTCCAGAAGGAGGGGGTGGAGGACTTGGAAGAAGACCACCTCTTCCTTGTCACAGACCATCACCACCTCTAGGAGGAAGTCTGCCAGATCCTCAAGGACAAGATAATGGCCCAGTGGAGAATGGAGACAACAAGGTGGAATGTGGGGCTGGACAGAGGAGGACTACAGTCCTCCCCAAGAGACAGCTGTGGCAGTTTTCAATGCTGCTACAACATTGTGGGACACTTTGCCACTTTGAGAGTGGAGGAAGCTCATGAGTTTCACTGTCAGATGATGCATGACTGTCTAAGGGCAGTGATGGAACAGTTGCTTGTGGTCTGATTGGCAATCCCAGATGGACTCAAGCCTAGGAGGAGTGATCTGTCTAAGACAATCACCCCTTATGCCAGGTCTGCCAAGTTCAGTAAACTTGAAGACTGGTTAATGAGTATCTGCATATTTTATGCAGTAGCACAGTACAGTGGGGATGGGCACAAATGTGAAGAAGTCCTAATTTTGATGAACTTTTTAGCTGTGGGCACCCTGAAATGATACCTGCAACATGTAATTTATTTCAGCAGGGCCCAATCCCATTAAAGGTTCAGGGATGTAATCCTCAGATTGTATAATCAACTTATACAGCCCTTGATGATGCAGGATGCCCATGACACATTCCATGACACAATATATGCAGTTGAGGAGGGAGTGCAAGGGTTCTATGATGTCTTGCTCAATCATGATCAAAACATGACTGCATTTCCTGACAAATTCATGATTTGCAAGTGGTTCTTGGAGGGGATACTCTTCAATATGTTTGTCATGTTAATACACAATGGTGGACTTGCTCCCAAAGTGAATACCATCCAGGAATTTGTTTTGGAGGCTAAGGCCTACAAAAACAGCATAAAGACTGCAGTGGGCTATTTAGAGTGCAGCAGGAAAAGTCAGTCAGAATGCCTGCTGTTGCTAGCAGTAGCACAGTCTCCAAAGCTCAAGGCTGCACTGACTAAATGGGTAGAGCTGGTAGAACATCAGATCTGCCCAGATCTGGCTAGATTGGTGAGGAGAAACCCTGCATGCATGGACTTAAGGCCCACACCTTCACAGGTTAGTTTGGGCCCAAGCCCACTTCAGCTTGGGAGAGCTATGCAGGCAGCAAGAAAGCATCTTGCCATAGAGATAAATGTGGTGGCCACAGCATTGGGTCACCCAGGCAAAGATGCTGGGCAGTCTGTGACTTGCCACAAGTGTGGAAAGCTTGGTCATTTTGCCCAAAAATGCCAAGAGCCAGCTAAGCCAGCTTCTTATATATTTGTGCAAGTAACACACACTGCCATGCTGTCAAATGTCAACAACACCAATGATGAGCAGGAAGAAGAACCTGGAGATATCAGCAATAAACCTGCAGCTGAGTCCAATGAGACTCAAGCTGGGGAGGATGAGTATGTTGAATTGAAAACATATAAAAACAATTCCTACATTTGGAGTAGTGAGAGTAAGAGACTATTTGCCCTCATTGAAGTTTCTACTATCAAGCATAGGGCACATGAACTGAATAATGAGGTTTGTATGCAGAAGGTTTCAATTATGGCAGTGAAAGATGCCATAGACTGGTCAGTACTGCCCACATGAGACAATAAATGTCTTGTCACTTGAATAAAGGTAACAGCCATAAAACATGGATATTTGGGGAGTACAACTTCCAGGATCACCTCATTGTTTGCCCATGTGGCCAAAATACAGGTTGCACCCTTGGCCACACCAATTACTCTACAGCTGGAAATGATTGGAAGTCATTTTATTGTGAACTATGGGGCTAGGATGACTATGAAGGTTCCTGGCAAGTTCTATATTGTCTATGTAGACATTGCAAACTTTGATTGCTATGACATGATTGTAGGAATGCCATTTCTGGGGGCACACAATGTCCTCTTGGACTTTTAGAATAACCAGGTAATCATTGCTAGAGTAGTGACTCCAGCTCATAAGTTGGAGCTGGAGGATGCAGATGGGTGGGTGTGATGCTTCTGCACTATATGGAAGTGGTGTGACAAACAACTCTGACTCTTTGGTGCACTCAGGTAACCCACTGTAGAAGAGGCAGTAGATGAGGATGAGGTCTAGGTGACAAATAGTCTGCTTGCTAACCACCTGTCTCTGCTGATAAGAGAGGGGGGGAGTATGCTGGGAGGATTGGATTGATCCTTTGCCAGTGAGGGACTGGCACATTTGGGATAGACTAATTTCAAAGCCAACTTTCAAATGGGCATATGACTTGCAAATGCCTCAGGAGTGGAATCAGGTTATAGCAGACCTGACTTGGCAAAAAAGGGGTAAGAAGGTTAACCCCTGCCATAGAAGCATATAGAATGGCTATGGAGGATGAAATATCTGAGCCTAGCAAGTTTGAATACTCATGGATTGAAGCAAAAGGCAGGACAGAATATTGTTCTGCCCAGCTGAATATTCCAGATGAATTAGAAATTTGTCTGATGGCTTGCATGATAAGTATGCAGGGACAGTGCCATGGTCAAAGTTAGCCAAGGATGAACATTGTCCTTGGCCTAAAGCAGAAGGAAGGAAGGCACAGCCTTCTAAGCTAATAATAGGGAATATCCCTCACCTTTAGCAGCAGTGGTGCAATGAGTTTCAAAATATTGTCAACAGTATGAAGGAGGAACTTTCTCCATGGCATGAGGTCAACCATGAGATAAATCTCATAGACAAGTCCAAATGCTACTTGTATTTTATGCTGAGATGTCCTAAATCACTTCAGCAGCAGTTGCAAGATAAGATCAATCACTATATATAAGCAAAGTGGTGGGAACCTTGTGCAGCCAATTAGGCTGCACCATTATTGTGTATTCCCAAGAAAGATGGTTCCTTGTAGACACTGCTAGATGCATGTCAACATAATGATAACACAGTTAAGGATGTGATGCCCTTACCCAACCAGGAGGTCATTTAGGAAGATGTTGCCTGCACACCTATAAGGTCAAAAATTGACCTTGCAAATGCATATGAGCAGGTGAGGATACATACTTTGGATGTATTTAAGACTGCATTTATAACCATTACTGGCACATACTGCAGTAACATCATGCAAGTTAGCAACTGCAATGCACCAGCAACATTTCAAGGGCTGATGATGCCCATTTTTTAGGCAATCATCAAGAAATGGATGCATATGTACTTAGATGATATATTTGTCTTTTCAAATACAATTGAAGAGCATGAAATGCACTTCAGAGTAGTTTTTGAAAGACTACACAAGAACAAGCTCTACCTCAAGTGGAAGAAGTGTGAGCTGTATGCCAAGTGCATTGAATATCTCAGCCATGTTATCAATTTACAGGGTATTCACCCTGACATGGATAAGTTGAATTGGATTCAGGAGTGGCATACTTCTAGACCCTACAACAATATCCAATGATTCATTGGGTTGGTAAGTTACATTAGGAACTTTCTGCTTAATATTTCTGTGTATACAGGGCCATTGATGGCCATAACACAGAATGGGTTGTCATTTCATTGACATCCCATTCACCAACAGTGCTTTGACATGATCAAACAGATCTGTACCAAAACACTCATCATACAGCCAATCAATCCTCAACACAAGGATCCTATCTGGCTGATATGTGACATCCTCAAAGACAGATGTTGGAGCTATATATGGACAAGGACCAAGCTGGCAGAAATGTTGGCCAGCTGAGTTTATGTCTAAGAAATTTACTAATGCACAGCAAAATTATGCTGTGCATGAGCTGGAAATGTTGGCTATCCTAGAAGCCCTCCTGAAAACAAAGTGCCTGAGTTTTTCAAAACTCAACAGAATTTGTTGCCACATCAGAGACAATGGATGGACTACATGTCAAGATGCAATTTCAACATCACATATGTGAAAGGAGAATTGAACAAGGTAGCAGACTGCTAATTCTGCTAATTTAAGAGTGACTCTCCTTGAGACATGCACCATGTCTATGACTATGTACATGCAGATGTGTGGATTGATCTAGAGGGGGATGATTTGCCCCCAACATGCCTACAGGAAATGCAGGCCCAGTTGGATCAGATTTGCACTCTCCATGATAGAATGAGCCACAGAAGTCAGCTGATGTAAGATTGTCACAAACTTCATGACATGAGAGTGTGAGCTCTTGCCAGCAATAATAACAGCACAGAGGCTCATCAGGGTTTGTAGAACCTTGAGGGCCCTAGAAGAGCAACCTCCAGGAGCTGTAGCTCAATTATGCAGCTAGCAGAGGGGAATCCAAAGTTATATCAGAAAGGTAATTGACAATACAATGGTAACTAATCACCTAGCAGAGGGGAATCCAAAGAGAATAAGTCTAAAGATCCCTGCTACTTGGTGTGGCACATCAATGGATGGTGGAGGCATGAGAACAACTGTACAAACAACCAGAGCTAACCCTAACCCTTAGTAGATGCTTGAAGAGGAAGTACAAAAAGTTCTAGAGGTTTTCCAAAAAGGAGAATGACCTCTGGAGATCTACAGGGATCTGGAGGGAGCCCCAAGAGTGCAGGGCAAGCATCAGGGAATGAGGTTGGGTCAAGGAGAGTCATCATAGGTTGGATGTAGATCAGAATAGGAAGTCCAGACATGGAAGTCCCCTGACATCACCCTCCTTCTAGCATGTGGCATCTTGACATGCAGGGTAGAAGAAGTTCTGGATTGCCTGGTCTACTGGCAAGAGGGGATAGATCCCCTGGATGGCCTGTAGTGCATCTGGGTGTCTTTGGTGGAACTTCTGGATGAGTCCCAGCACATGCATGTTCTCTCTTGGTTCCCAGGAGATGTCTTCAATTCCATAGCTCTTTTGCTTTACCTTGTATTGTAGCTGTTGTCAAAATAAATGACTGTCTAGAATTTCCTCCACCTCATACTCCTTGTTGTTATTTACTACTACTAGGGGTGGAGGGGGCACTGGACATTGCCTCGGAATAGGGTCCTCCAGGGCCAGATCTAGCTTGACCACATTGAACACTGGATGAAGCTGGTGCATCCCTGCTGGGAGCTGGAGTCAATAGGCTAGTGGCCCCACCTGCCATTCTACCATGAAGAGTCCTAATTGATGGTGTGAAAGCTTTTTTGAGGGTTGGGTGGTTGCAATGTCAGAGGCATCCAGGTAAACCTGATCTGCCAGCTGGTATTCAAGCATGAGGGTTTTTCCATGGTTATAATACTGTGCTATGTCATCCTTTGCCTTTGATAGAGCTGCCCTGGCTTCCTCCTGTGCCACCTTCATTCAGTCCACAAATTTATTTATGGCTTTGTTCTCTGAAGCCTTGGCCCAGGGCTCAAAGCCTATGTGTAAGTGATGCTTGGTGCTAGGAAGAAGGGCAACACTTGGGTAGCAGTGTGAATGTGGTTGTTGTACTGGAATTTAGTGTTGGGAATTAGTTCATGCCATTTGTTCTGATGCTCATTGCAGAAAAGGTGGAGGTACTGTTTGAGCTCTTGGTTCATGCACTTGGTCTGGCCATTGGACTGTGGGTGGTAAGCAGTGGAGGTGTGAAGCTTTATGTTGAGGAGTCAATAGAGCTCTGGTGAAATCCATTACAAACTGTGGGCCTCAGTCTGATATGTAGGCATTGGAGAGGCCATGGAGCTTCCAGATGTTCTTCCAGTATAGGTTAGTGGCACACATAGCAGAGCAAGTGGTATGAGTAGGAATAAAGTGGGCTCTTTTGCCACATAGGTCTACTACCACCATAATGGCATCATAACTGTGAGCATCCAGGAGCTCTATGATGAAGTTCACTGAGGCTATGCTTCATTGTTCCATGAAGAAGGGTAGAGAATGGGCTATCTGGCAGGGAGATGATGTTGGGGCTTGGTCAGAGACAGAGATTGCATGTACTAGTGTAAGATCCAATATATTGGGACATCTGAGACCATCAGTAGTTTCAGGACACTAGCTCTAATGCTATCTACTGGCCAGGGTGTCCAGCAATCCAGGAGTTATGGTGCTGCTCCATAATCCTCTGGTGGAGCTCTGGGATATTAGGCATGTAGATGCAATCCTGGAAGGTCAAGAGCCTGTCTTGGAGGGCCCACTCATCAGTACAGACTGACTTGGTGCCAGTGGTGCATCCCAATTTTAGGGCCTAGGTAGCCTGGGTGACAAGCTCCTTTTGTTTACCACTCCATTTTCCATGCCAGATGTCCTAGAGAATGTCCACCTCAGCTCCCTGGATGGCTAGACCTTCCATGGCTTGGATCATAAATAGTTCTGGCCAAAGGAGCACAATGTTGCTATTGTCATCTCTGGTGCCATAGTCTGCTCTCTAGGATAGGGCATCTAGCTTTTCCATACTCTGGCCAGGCTTGTGGTGCAGCAAGAAATTGAAGTTGGCCAGGTATAGTGACCACCATGCCTATCAATAGTTGAGTTTCTTAGCCATCTGCAAGTACTTGAGGTTCTTGTAATTTGTCCAAGCCTCAAACTTATGCTGTGCACCCTCCAGGAAGTGCTGCCACTCCTTGAAAGACCAAATGATGGCCAGCATCTCCTTGTCATGGATCTTGTAGTTGTGCTCTACCATGTCTAAGCTCTTGGAGTAGAAGGCCACCAGATGCCACTTCCTATTCTCTTAGGACTGTTGTGATAAAACAGCCTCAGTGACAAAGTTGGAGCTGTTGGCTTCCACCTGGAAGGGAGAGTTATCATCTAGGAAAAGGGAGACTGGCCCAGAGGTGATGACACACTTGAAAGCATTGAAGGCAGTCTGCTCTAGGGGTCCCCAACTCTAGGCAGTGTCCTTAGCAGTGAGGTCAAACAAAGGACAGGCATGATGGGAGAAATCCTGAATAAATCTCTGGTAAAAGCTAGTGAAGCCTAAGAAGGCCTGTACTTCCTTCTCTTGGGCTCTGGCTACTTGGCTACATCCACTACCTTCACCAGGTCTATCTCTGTGGCTCTATGTGAGATGATCAGCCTAAGATACTTGATCTAGGTCTGCTCAAACTCACACTTCTCCAGTTTGAGATAGAGCTAGTGATAGTAGAGGTGTTCCAGGACAATGTGTGTGATCCACCAATGCTCCTCCAACATACTGGTGTAGATGAGGATATTGTTGAGGTATATGCACACTACGCCTTTGGCAATGAGGTCTCAGAAAATGTTGTTCATCATTGTCTGGAAGGTGGCTGGGCTATTGGTGAGTCAAAAGAACATAATGAGGGGTTTGAACAGTTCCCAGTTGGTTCAGAAGGCAGCCTTCCACTCATCTTCCTCATGGATGCACACATTGTTGTAGCCCCACTAAATGTCCAACTTAGTGAAGTACCACATGCCCTGGAGGCTATTGATGAGCTTGGAATTGAGGGGGAGAGAGTAGCAATTCTTCACTGTCATGGCATTAAGAACTCAATAATCCTGGACCAGTCAGAGAGAGCCATCCTTCTTTTTGATGAAGAAGATTGGAGAAGCTATTAGAGACTTGGAGGAGCAGATGTGCCCAGACTCTAGGTTCTTTTGTAGGAAGGCATTCAGCTCATCTTGCTCCTTGGATGCTAGCAGATATACCTTACAGCTGGCAGGCTTGGAGTCTGGCACTAATTCAATAGTGTGGTCCCATTGCTTGTGCTCCAGGAGTGAGTTGAACAAGGCCTGAGAAAACACATCCTCAAATGCATGGAAGTGTTGAGGCACAATGTCCTGAAATGCCTGGGGTGGAGAATTGGTGATAAAGGCCTGTGCCAGTTGTTGGGATGTTGTTTGGCTAGCCCAGATCTCTGCAACAGAGGGCAGGCAAGTGCAAGGCAGTGGCATAGATCTAGTCTCCAACCTCTACTGCCTTGTCCAGGAGCTCTAGGTCATATATGCCATAAAATTCCCCCTCTAGTTCCTCCTCTAGGGTTCTGCTGCTGCTCCAGTTGTCCCTGTAGAAGGCCTCTTTATGAGGGAATGCCAGGGGTGGGGGATCTAGAAGGTCTAGGTCTGCAAAGAGGATATGGCTTGTGTGGCAAGCCTGGATGGCCATGTGCTCTTAAACCTTAGCCCAGCACTCTTCCTTGACCTCAGTGGCACAAGTGAAACACCTCTAGGGGCACCAGCTCATTGTTACCTTGCCCTGGGCCCAGTCTACTTTGGGGTTGTGCTCCCAAAGCCAGGTGAAGCCAAGGATCATGTTCTGTTTGCCTAGGCTGGTGACTGCAAAAATTGCATGCTTGGCATGGTTCTAATAATGAAGGACAAGATCTATCATGAAGCTGATGGCACCAGTTCCATTGAGCATCCCATCAATATTGAACACTGGAATGGGTTTGGAGAGCAGCTGTGTAGTCAGGCCATAGTACTTCACAAAGTCTGAGTCCAAAAACAGTCCAGTGGCTCCACTATCCAAGATGGCAGTGACTTCACAAGTTTGCTGGATGTCTGTGGTCTCAATTTCCACATCAAGGTGCAGGGAGTTTGCAGAGGGGTTTGAGGCCACTACATACTGCCAAGGCAGTTGGCATTCCCAGGCAGGGAGGTGACATGGGCAAAGCCCAACCAGCATTGGCTCAAAGTCTAGAGTTAGGGTTTGTATGTCTGAAAGGAGGATTGGAGGTTTGTCTATCTCAGCATGATCAACATCAGGGAAATCAATTGCATTTTCTAACAACAAACATGTGATCCTATTAGTACCTGGTGATGGAGGT
>JAGGAV010016125.1:0-10140 GCA_017657295.1 Termitomyces sp. DKA64
GAAGGCAACTAATGGAGACAGAAGGGTGTAGGGCATGACAGGCAGTATGTCAGATGAGCTAGAATGATGGATCATCCTCAGACTAAGCCTGGAATAGAGTTGAACAGTCCTAAGGGAACCATCCCCTTACAGTGCCCAAGTACCAGCCAGGTGATTGTGTTTACCTGGATGTCTCAGACATTACAACTAGCTAACCATTGAAAAAGCTCTCACACCACCAATTAGGACCCTTCATAGTAGAACAGTAGGTAGCACCCCTAGCCCACCAACTCTGGCTCCTTGCAGGGATGTGTCAGTTTCACCCAGTGTTCAATATAGTCAAGCTAATGTCAGCCCCACAGGACCCTATCCCAGGGCAACATCTAGCACCCCCTCCACCCCCAGTGGTGGTCAACAACAGCAAGGAGTACAAGGTGGAGGAGATCCTGGATAGTTGTCTATTCTGACAATAGCTACAATACAAGGTGAAGTGGAAAGGCTATGGAATTGAGGACATCTCCTAGAAAATGCAAGAGAATGTGCATGTGCTGGGACTCATCAGGGAGTTCCACCAAAGACACCCAGGCACACTGTGGGCCATCAAGGGGATCTATCCCATCTTGCCAATGGACCAGGCAATCCAGAACTCCTTCTATCCTACATGTCAAGACACCACACACTAGAGGGGGGGTGATGTCAGGGAACTTCCATTTCTGGACTTCCTATTCTGACCTACAACAACTCTCCTCAACCTGATCTCCTTCACCAAGGCTTGCCCTACACTTCTGGGGCTCCCTCTAGATCCCCAGAGATCTCCAGAGCTCACCCTCCTTTTTGAGAAACCTCCAAAAATTTCCATATTTCCTCTTTGAGCATCTCCCAAGGGGTAGGGTTAGCTCTGCTCATCTGTACAGCTGTTCTCATGCCTCCACCACCTGCTGATGTGCCACACTGAGCAGCAGGGATTCTTAGACTTGTTCTTTTTGGATTCCCCTCTGCTATGTGATTGGTTACCACTGTATTGTCAATTACATTTCTAATATAACTTTGGAATCCCCTCTGCTGGCCACATGATTGAGCTGCAGCTCCTGGAGGTCACCCTTACACTGTGGCTGTTGGGTTCAGTTGAAGTGTGGTGCAGGAAGTTGGGGGAAGGCCCAGGAGTTCAGGAATGGGTTATGACATCACCCCTCCCTCAGCATCAAGACTCTCAAGGCATGGAGTATGTCTTCAGCAAGCAGCAGCAGCATGGGGATCAAAGTTGAAGCATGATTGATGATTATTGGGAAGTCTCTCCTAGGAAAATAAAATGGGGAAGAACATATCCTAGCTGCCCCCAAGTTCTTCTCCAGCATGTCCTCCTCTAGCCCTTCCCCATCCCCAACTCCCTCTCCCTTGGACAATAACTGCATTGAAGTTTGGAAGGAGTATGAGGGGTGCCAGACAGGATATGACCAACATCAGGATCAGAAGCAGGTTGAGACAATGTACTGCTGGTGTAAGTATTTCCATTTTCTGACCAGCAATTTTACTGACCTGAGTGATTGGATGGCTGTGGCAGGCTCCTCCAGAGGTCCTTTGCAGGCTAGTACCTCAGGGGCCTAACCAGGAATGGTATAGCCCATCCTGGAGGCCCAGAGTGTGGTGCAGGGGGCAGTGATGCTGGAGATATTTATGGAGGTGGTTAGATGGGCACAGGGCCCCCAACTTTAGGCTAGTACCTCAGGGGCCTAACCAGGAATGGTATAGCCCATCCTGGAGGCCCAGAGTGTGGTGCAGGGGGCAGTGATGCTGGAGATATTTATGGAGGTGGTTAGGTGGGCACAGGGCCCCCAACTTTGGAGTGGTGTCAGGCAGAAGCCCTAGTAAGTTGGTGGTGATCTCATACTGGTGCCCCAGCTGATTAACAATTGGTGCATTCTCTGTACCCAATGTGGCAAGCATTGCAAGTTTGAGGAGCCAGTGATGGAGTCCTGCTGGGACTTGTCTGTTTGCCTACCATGCTGTGTGAGGCATGAGAAGTGCTCTATCTTGTAGGATTGGCATATGGCATGTATAGCTGTGGAGCAGGGGTGGGGGGTGCATTGGGTGATGGAGCAGCTGACTGAGGGGTGAAGGAGTAAGGTGTCAGGTTGGGGGGAGGGGTCATTGCAGATGGGGCATCCAAGTCTGAAGGGTGGGGAGGGTGAGAAGTGGCCTGTAGGAAAGGTGGGTCTGCCTTGGGGTGGGCACTAGGAGGCAGCCCCCTCCACATGGGACAAGGGACAAATGGAGAGCATCTCTACTCCCAGATGCTAGGCCAAGTAAGAGGCCATGAGGGGAGGTGGCAATGGCTGAACCTCCAGGCCCTTACATGTATACTCTGGGGTTGGGGGCACTGGTGGGGCAGTCCCAGTCCTATATTGTCAGACAGTGAATCACCTCTACACTGTCAGTAATAGAAGTCCCAGATAAGAGCTGGTGCATGTACATTTGCCTGCAGTTCCCAAGAGATGTCTTCAATGCCATATCATTTCCACTTCACCTTGGACTGTAACTTCCCACAAAAGACTCTACTGTCCAGTACTTATTCCACCTCATACTCCTCCTTGTCATTGATCAGCACTGGTAGTGGTGGTGGCCTAGGGCATTGGGCTGGAATGCAATCCTCTGGAGTTAAGAATAGCTTGACAGTATTGAAGACTGAGTGCAGTTGACATAGACTTGCAGGAAGCTTCAGCCAATAGGCTAATGGCCCTACTTGTCTTTCCACCTTGAATGGCTCCAGATAGCAATGGGACGGGACAGCTTCTGTGATGGTCACATTGACTTTATGTCTGAGCTGTTCAGGTAGACACAATCTCCAGGCTTGTACACAGGGGCTGGTGTCTATTGTTGATTATAGTACCATATCATGTCCTGCTTTGCTTTTGCTATTGCCACCTTTGCCTTCTCCTGTGCTCTCTTCATCCAATCAACAAACTCATTCACAGAGTCATTCTCAAAGGGTCATTCTCGGGGCTTAAAACTCATAGGTGGATGTTGTCCAGTGTCTAGGAAGAATGGAGTCATCTATGTGGAAGAGTAAATGTGGTTGTTGTACTGGAACCCAGCATCTAGCATGAGCTCATCTCAGTTGTCCTGCCTCTCATTACAGAACAGCTCCAGATACAGTTCCAATTCCTGGTTCACATGCTTGGTCTGTTCATCTGACTGAGGATAGTAGGCTGTGGTTGTATGGAGCTTCTTCCCTAGCAAACAGTACAACTTGTATCTAATGTCTTCTACCTGCCTAGATGACCTGCCACCTAAGAATTGTGATGCTGCTCCACAATATGCCATCAAGGCTTAGGGGTATTAGGCATATAGAAACACTGTAAAGGCAACCTCTGGGAGCAACAGCTAAATCACACAGCTAGCAGAGGGGAATCTGAAGTATATTAGAATGAGTAATCAATGATACAAATTGTAACTAATCATCTAACAGAGGGGAATCCAAAGAGAACAAGTCTAAGGATCCCTACTGCTTGGTGTGGAGCATCAGTGGGTGGCAGAGGCATGGAAGCAACTGTATAGATGACCAGAGTTGACTGAAAGTGCTTGCTGAGAGATCATAGCAAGTTCTGAGGGTCTCCAAAGATCTATGGGGATCAGTAGAATGCCCCAGAGACATCAAACAAGCTTTGGGGGAGTGGAATTGGTCTTGGAGAGTTGGTGTTGGTCTGGGGCAGAGGTAAGAAAGGAAGTCCCCTGACATCACACCCCTCTAGCATGCATCACCTTGACATGCAGGGTAGAAGAAGTTCTGGATCACCTGGTCAGCTGGTAAGAGGAGATAGATTCCTCAAATGGCTCAGGGTGCATCTGGGCATCATTAGTGGAACTTCTGACCAGTCCAGGTGCATGCACATTCTCCCAGGGTTCCCAGGAGATGTCCTCAATTCTGTAGCCTTTACACTTCCCCTTGTATCATAACTGCTGCCAGAAGAGATGGCTGTCCAGGATCTCCTCCACCTTGTACTCCTTGTTGTTGTTGACCACTACTGGAGGTGGTGGGGGTGCTGGGCATTGCCCCTGGATAGGGTCTGCTGGTGCTGGAGTTAGCTTGACCACATTGAATACTAGATGGAGTTGGTGCATTCCCATGGGGAGCCAGAGTTGGTAGACTAATGGCCTTACCTGTTGTTCTACCATAAAGGGTCCTAATAGCCAGTGCAAGAGCTTTTTTGACAGTTGGGTGGTGGTCATATTGGAGGTGTCCAGGTAAAGTCAATCTCTGGACTGGTACCTGGGTGCTTGGATTCTTCTGCAGTCATAGTATCATGCCATGTATTCCTTTACCTTTGCCAAAGCTGCCCAGGCTTTCTCCTATGCAATCTTCATCTGGTCCACAAACTTGTTCAGAGCCTCATTCTCCAAAGGTCAAGCCTGGGGCTCAAAGCCCATGCATGGGTGACATCCAGTGTCCAGGAAGAAGGGCAAAACTTGAGTAGCCACATGAAAATGGTTGTTGTACTGGAACTCTGCATTGGGAAGGAGTTCATCCCAGTCATCCTGCCACTTATTATAGAAGAGTCAGAGGTATTGTTTGAGTTCCTGCTTCATGCATTTGGTCTGGCCATTGGACTGCAGATGGTAGGCAGTGGAGGTGTGAAGCTTCATGTTAAGAAGACAGTAGAGTTCCTAGGTCAATTCCAACACAAATTGTGGACCCTGGTCAGATACATAGGCATTGGAGAGGCCATGGAGCTTCCAGACATTCTTCTAGTACAAGTTTGCAATGCCCATGCCAGAGCAAGTGGTGTGAGTGGGGATGAAGTGGCCTTGCTTGCCACAAAGGTCCACTACCACCATGATGGCATTGTAGCCATGGGCATTGGGGAGCTCTATGATGAAGTCTACCAAGGTGACACTCCATTGCTCCAAGGGGATGGGCAGAGGATGGAGCTGTCCAGAAGAGAGGCAACATTGTGGCTTGGTCCAAATGCAGAGATTGCAGGTGCTAGTGTAGTATCCAATATACTGGGACATCTGGGGCCACTAGTAGTTCTGGGACACTAGTTCCAATGTCTTTCACCAGCTGGGGTATTCTAAAATCTGGGAATTGTGATGTTGCTCTACAATTCTCTAGCAGAGCTCTGGGTCATTGGGCATGTAAATGCAGTCCCAGAAGGTCAGGACTCAATTATGGAGGGCCCATTGGTCAGTACAGATGGACTTGTCACCAGTGGTACATCCCAACTTGAGTGCCTGGGCTGCCTGAGCAACAAGTTCCTCCTGCAGACCATCCCAGTTTCCTTGCCAGATGTTCTAGCAGATCTCTACCTCTGCTCCCTTGATGACTAGGCCTTCTATGGCTTGGCTTGCAAATACCTTGGGTTGGAGGAGGACAATGTTACTATTGTCATCTCCCCCTGTGCTGTGGTCAGCTCTCCAGGACAGGGTGTCTGGCTTTCCCATACTCCAACCTGGCTTGTGGTGCAGTGAGAAGTTAAAGTTGGCTAGGTAGAGGGACCACCAGGCCTGCTGGCAATTGTGCTTCTTGGCTGTCTGGAAGTACTTGAGGTTCTTGTGATCCATCCACACTTTGAACTTATGCCATGCTCCCTCCAGGAAATTCCACCACTCCTTGAAAGAGCAGATGATGGCCAGCATCTCCTTGTCATGGATTTCACAGTTGCACTCCACCAAGTTCAGGCTCTTAGAGTAGAAGGCCACTGGATGCTATTTCTCATGCTTCTGGGATTGTTGTGACAGAAGCTCCAGTGGCAAAGTTGGAGCTGTCAGCTTTCACCTGGAAGGGGGAGTTGTTGTCCAGGAAGAGGAGCATGGGTCTGGAGGTGACAGTGTGCTTGTGATTGTTGAAGGCCATCTGCTCTGGGAAGCCCCAGCCCCAGGCAGTGTCCTTTTCAGTGAGGTCAAATGATGGTCAGGCAGGATGGGAGAAATCCTGGATGAACCTCCAGTAGAAGCTAGTGAAGCCTAGAAAGGCCTGCACTTCCTGCTTGTTCTTGGGCTCTGGCCACTCTGCAACACCTGCCACCTTCACCAGGTCTATCTCTGCAGCTCTGTGCAAGATGATCAACATGAAATACTCAATCCAGGTATGCTCAAACTCACACCTCTCCAGTTTGAGGTAGAGTTGGTGATGAAGGAGGCATTCCAAGACAATGCACATAATCTGGTGGTGCTCCTCTAACATCTTGGTGTAGATAAGGATGTTGTCAAGGTATATGCACACTATGCCTTTGGCAATGAGGTCCCAGAAGATGTTATTCATCATTGTCTGGAAAGTGGTAGGGCTGTTGGTGAGTCCAAAGAACATGACAAAAGGTTCAAACAATCCTCAATTGGTCCAGAAGGCAGCCTTCCATTTGTCACCCTCCTGGATGCATACATTGTTGTAGCCCCACTGGACATCCAATTTCATGAAGTACCATGCCCCATGGAGGTTGTTGATGAGCTTGGAGATGAGGGAGAGGGGGTAGTGGTTCTTCACAGTCATGGCATTAAGAACCCAGTAGTCCTGGACCAGTCAGAGAGAGCTGTCCTTCTTTTTGATGAAGAAGACTGGAGAAGCCATCAGAAATTTGGAGGGGCAGATATGACCAGAGGCCAGGTTCTCCTGCAGGAAAACATCAAGTTTGTCCTGCTCCCTTGGCACTAGCAGATAGACCTTACAGCTGGCTGGCTGGGAGTCTGGCATTAATTCAATGGCATAGTCCCACTGCTTGTGCTCCAGGAGTGATTTGAAAGAGGCCTGGCAAACATGTCCTTGAATGCATGGAGATATGGAGGCACAATGTCCTGGAATTCCTGGGGCACTGAGTTCATGGCAAAGGCCTGGATCTCCACAATAGAGGGTTGAGAATGTAGGGCAGTGGCATATATCTGGTCATATCCTGCTTGCTTAGGCTGGTGACCACAAAGGCCACATGCTTGACATGGTTCTGGTAGCAGAGGATGAGATCAATCATGGAGGTGATGGCACCTGCTTTGTTGGGCATTCTGTCAATATTGAACACCAGAATGGGCTTGGAGAGTGGCTGCATGGTCAGTTGGTGGCATTTTATGAACTCTGAATCCAGGAATAGCCCTGTTGCTCTGCTATCCAGGAGAGCAGTGACTCCACAGGTCTGCTGAGTGTCTGTGGTCTCAATTTCTATATCAAGGTGTAAGGAGTTTGCAGAGGGGTTTGCAGCTACTATGTACCACTGGGGCAGCCAGTGTCCCAGTTGCTCAACTAATGCCTGGAAGGAATTAATATACTCATCCAGCATCCTTTTCCCTTGCCCATACTGCTCCCAGTTGCATCATGCTAAGGCAACAGTTTTGGCAGAATTGATTGGGGAGAACTCTGCCCAGAAGTCCCTTTCAAAGGTGGCCTAGCTAGCAAAACTTCTGACACTTCTGGAGTGTTGAAACACCCACAGTGCATAGGTGGAGGCATGTCCAGCCTTCATGTATGACAGGACCCAAGCTATTTTCAGTGCATTGGAGTCAAAGGCATCTCTGCTGAGGTGAATGTAGGTGATGCAGGACTGGAGGAAACACTCTCTGCTGGACTGACTGCCATCATATGCATCCAGGAGCATGGAACAGGGGATTTGTGCTCAGGAGTTTACTGGAGCTGCCAGGGGAACTACTGCAGTTGCTGGAGGTGTTCCCATGGCCAGGGGTGGCATGGAGGTGGGGGTGCAAGTGCTCTAGCAGTGCCTGAAGGGACTGGGAAATGAACTTGGTGGTTTGGCAAAGGGGTGGAGAGTTCAGTCATGTGATGAAAGAAGGAAGATTGGGTCAATTGCACCTGGCTCTCTAGGTGTAGCAAGTGAGTCCAGGCCTTGTCCTGTGGGGCTGGGGCCTCTGAGGGAGTGTCTGGGTTGGCAAGCTGGGACATAGGATTCCACAGGTGCTTAAGCCTGGTGGAGAAGTGACAAATAGGGGGCTTGAGGGTTCTGTGCCCAGGCCAGGATTTGGAGACTTGTTCTGCTGTAAGGGCAACCTCCAGGAGCAATGGCTAAATCATGCAGCTAGCAGAGGGGAATCCAAAGTATATTAGAATGGGTAATCAATGATACAAATAGTAACTAATCACCTAACAGAGGGGAATCCAAAGAGAATAAATCTAAGGATCCCCACTGCTCAGTGCAGCACATCAGTGGGCAGTGAAGGCATGGGAACAACTGTATAGATGACTGGAGTTGACCTAAAGTGCTTGCTGAGGGATTGTGGCAAGTTCTGGGGGTCTCTGGAGATCCCCAGGGATCTGTAGAATGCTCTGGAGATGTTGAACAAGCCTCAGGGGAGTGGAATCAGTCTCAGAGAGTCATGGATTGGTCTGGGGCAGAGGTTAGAAAGGAAGTCCCCTGACATACACCCACAGAAGGTCAGCAGCCCATCCCAGAAACCCCACTCTTCAGCATGTACTGATTTACCTCCACTGGTATGTCAGACCTGAAGAATCTGTGCTGCCTGTATAACAGTATCCTCCTGGGCATCCTCACAATTCCCCTGTGGGACTGTGCATGAGAGCAGGGCAAACAGAGAGGGCAGGGAGAGGTGGAGCTCAAGGTAGGAATCCTAGCTGATATTGGACCCAGGATGGGAGCAAATGGAAGAGGGCTGAGTGCAATGAAGTGCTTGCTTCAGTTCCATAAGCTGCCATTGTTCTTGAGCCACCTACCAAGCCTCAATATGTTTATTGTCTGGTTGCTCTTCTACCATGCAGTCAAGTTAGTCTATGAGAGAGGAGTGGAGTCCCTCTCAAAAGGTGAGACAATGTTGCAGACCATCAGGGAAGGCAGCCTGCTCAACTAGTGCTCAAAAGAGTCAATAGACATCTTTCCTTGACTACACTGGTCATGATTACAAAGGGAAAGCACAGCAGTCTTGCCAGGGTCAAGAGGAAAGAACTCAGCTCAAAAAATCCTGACTTACAAAACTCCCTACCCCTTGATTCCTTCAGAGACCTCACAGCACATACATTGAAGCACAACCTAGCTCTGGGTAGACTGCACCTGAGTCTCCAGAGTTACCAAACAGTGCCAGGCACTGTAAGGGGAATGCTTGATGTCTGCAGAACTCCTTCCACAAGCTGAGCAAGTGCCAGTGACAAGTGAGAGTCGAATGGGCACAGAGGCCAGGGACCAGCAGGGCAGACAAAGCAGTCAGATGTCACTAGAGAGCTTACAATCAGTTCAGTGTGTAGGCCAGAAGAACACTGCTATTGTTCAGCCTGGGAATATGCTATCCACAGGCTGCCTTTATATACTACATTGGTGGCTGTGCTATTACTAATACTGTTTAACTAATCAGGCCCCAGTATGTAATGGAGTATGACTAACAATAATCAATGCTGAGTAAGGTCCATGCATATGACTCATCAAGGCTGACTACTAGAAGACAGAAGGGGATAGGGCAGGCTGAGCAGTCATTCAGATGTGCTAAGAGTGGGCATGTCCTCAGACTAAGCTTGGAGTAGAGTTGGACACATTTTGGAGACTGGTCCCCTAACAGGCACAGGCTTAGAATAAAAGAAGCAAGAACAGTTTCCTAACATCTACCCCCCTCTAGTGTGCAGCATCCCGACATACTGGGTAGAGGAAATTATGGATGACATGGTCAGCTGCAGTGATAGAATAGATGCCCCAAATCACCTTTGGAGTATTGAGGTGCCTGCCATAAAAGCCTGGACCAGGGCTGATGCATGTACATTGGTCTGTGGTTTCCAAAAGATGTCCTCAATGCCATATCTCCTCCATTTCACCTTGAACTGCAACTTCCCCCAGAATGCCCTGCTATTCATAATTTTCTCTACATCATACTCTTCCTCATTGTTAACCAGGATTGGTGGTAGTGGTGCCCTAGGGTGGAGGCCTAGGATAGGGTCTTCTGGCTCTGAGAACAATTGAACAGCATTGAAGACTGGGTGTAGTTGACAAGGCCTGCAAGGAGTTTGAGTTGGTCTGCTAAAGGCTCTACCTTTGTCTCCACCATGAAGGGTCCAAGATGACAATGCAACAGCCTCTGTGATGGTCTTATTGTCTTTATGTCAAAGCTGTCCAAATATACCCAGTCAGCAGGCTTGTATGTAGGAGCTGGTGTCTGTAAGGGTGACCTCTGGAGGCTGTGGCTAAGTCACACAACTGGCAGAGGGAGATCCAAAGTCTATTCAGTACTGTA
>JAGGAV010016126.1:0-10119 GCA_017657295.1 Termitomyces sp. DKA64
TCCCCGTACCTGCGTTCCCAACACCGTTATCCATATTCATATCCGCGCTCCCCCCACCCCCACCCCCCCTCCCCCCCTCTCTCAAATACGGTCCCAACGTCAACTCGCTCTGTCTCAACACCTGTCCGATCCCCTCAAGCGCCGTCCCGATCCCCTGCAACGCCTGCAACCTCGACGCAGCGTACGTATCCAATATCGAAGAACCAACCGCAGACGCAGATCCACTGCTCGACGGCTCACCGAGAGTGTTAGTGTTAGTATTAGAATTGGAAGCAGAGCCGGTGTTCGTAGACGTAGACGTAGACTGCGAACGCGAACCGACGCTCGTAGTCACCATATTCCCGGTCACATTCGCACTCGCACCCACACTCGTAGTGCCCGTCGTGCCCGTCGTTCGTGTTCTCGAGCTCGAGCTCTCGACGCGTCCCACTGACCCGGTCTCTTCCTCCTCCTCATTACCCCTGAAGAACCACTGATCCTGATCCCCATGCTCAACCCAGAAAGTCACCGGCGAGACTGGATATCCATGTCCATGTCCATGTCCATGCATGTACGCATGTGCCGGTGCGGGCGTCGGCGTCGGCGATACCGTGTCGGACGCAGATCCCGTCGTCCCGCTAACCGAGACATTATCTTCCGCATCACGCTCCCGCTCCCGCTCCCGTTCACGTTCACGTTCACGCAGCGCACTCGGTATCGGTCTCGATATCGGGATTCTGGGCGATGGCTGAGTCGGGCGATGTTGCTGTTGCTGTTGGCGTGAATGACTCGTCATTCCCTCACTCGGATACCGACTCCACACACTATCCAACACCTCTTCCATTGGGACGTCCCACGGATTCGCGAGCACCTCTCCATGTATCGGTGGTAGAGTCGGCGGGGCTGCATTTTCGTCTCGTCTTGCTGGTGGTGGTGCGGGTGCGGGTGCAGGGGAAAGCTGCGGATCAAGAGCATGGAGATGGTTGAACAGGGGCGACGGAGATCGCAGCTCGCCGAGGGTGGGTGGTGCAGGGCTGCTCCAGATATCGCCACTCGGCTGCTCGAGCACCTCCTGGACCTCCTCCTCCTCCTCCTCGTCCCCGTCGTTTCCATTATCGTCATTGCCATCGTCGCCCGCTCTCTCCTCGTCCTCCTCTGCGCCAGCGCTAGGGCTCCAGAATGGCCACGGCGGTGTCCTAGGTCGATTGTGATACGCTCCGTCGGCCCGAGCCGACCTCACATTCTGGGTGATCCTATTCCATTCTTCATCCGTAGTCCGAGAGTCCGAATCATCATTATCATCATCCGTAAGGTCTGGTTGTGATACGTGATAACAATCAATGCATGATGTGAATGCGATTAGAAAGGCCGAACTCACCTCGTGCGGGAGTCAAGCGTTCAGGCTGCACATGTGTTTCATGTGAAAGCCGTCTGAGATCTGGTTCGTTCCAGCTGGTTGTTCTAGACCTCGGCCGCAGGTTTCTCGGGCCGTAGTTGTACAAAGAATGTGGTAAAGGAGGCGAGGGTTGCGCCGGCGGGTGGAGAAACGAGATGGTGCTGGTGTTTATCGGCGCCTCCTCTCCCAGAAGTTCGAGCGGAGGTAGGACGGGCGGAGGCGTCAGTGGGCGGGGCAGGCTTGGCGAACGAGATCTGCGCAGTGCGGCAATCTGTGTATCGAAAGCATTGAAGCGCTCTAACGAGAGGCGATAGGTCTCTTCTGCCTGTGCCGCGGTCGACGTGGCCGAGTCTGAGTTATTTAAAGAGCCGAGGTTCAAGCTCCCGCGTGCTTCCTGAGCATCGTCGGGCGCAGGCAGAGGGTAATCAGTCATGACAATATCCTGAATCTCTGGAGTTGGAAGACGTGGGGGTTCGAGAGACGAACGGGCGATAGTTAGTGACAGATGTGGTACTGGCAGGCGTGGAAGTGAACTCATTGCAGAGGCGTGGGTAGAGGAGCCGCCGCTCATCGGACTAGAGCCAGAAGCGAGAGTAGACGAAGAAGAGCTGCCAATAGACCTGTTGTCGTCGTCTAAGAAGCTGCTTGCACTCCTTGCCCTTTTGTTTCTATCGTTGCCATCAGCACCACTAGCCCCTGCACCGTCAGAGGAGGCGAGAGGGCTCTCTAGATCAAAGCCAAACTGATCAAAGGAGCGCTTGAATGAAGTAGAATTCTGGGGGAGCTCGAGATGGAGCTGAGGAGGGCAGCTGTCGGACATGGTGGTTGCTGGCAGACCAGCGAGCTCGACGCAGCCTCACGATGACCGTGACTCTTTGTCTCCGCTGACGTAAGCTTTCGGATAAATCACTATCAAGCAGCTGACGCTCAAAGCAAGTAATAAAAGTATTATGCGTGGTGTCCGGACATCATTAACCCATGAAAAATAAAACATAGCGTGCCTACAAATGCGTTACCAATGCGATGAATAAAAAATATACCTGTGCCCAAAACAAAAGGAAGAATTACGTGCTCTCCAGCCTAACCGGCATCCACACCTCTGGGAAAGGGTACCACGTCGGCGGACATTCGCTCAACTTCCCCACCCTGTCCCCACCGTCCCTCTCCACCTCAAACTCTAGCCAGCTATCCTCAAACCTATGCGTGCCCGTCCTCTTCCTATACTCGAACCCCACGCGCTGGAGGCTCTGAATCCTTCCCGCGAGGAACATTCCGCACTGGAGCCTGGCGGCGCGCCAGGGCTCATATGGGTCCATCTCGTCAAACTCGGGGAACTGAATGCATATCCGCAGCTCGCGGATGCGGGGCATGGATGCAAACGCGTCTGAAAACTCCTCCTTTATGGCGCATGAGGGACACACAGGTGAGCTGCAGGTACTTTGCGGGGAAAAAGACGAAGGGAGCGGGAGCGATGATGTTACTGAAGCACAACTCACCCAAGCATGTATCGATTTTCCATCATGGTAACCACACAACTCAATTTCCAGTGCCTCGAGATTCGGACAATGCGCCGCAATCGTACTACACAAATCCGGATTGACCTTGTCCTCAATCATGATCCTCAGCCTCCGCAAACCACTCGGCACCATCCTATGCCCCTCCGCCAAATCGCACAAAATCAAATTGATATCCGTGCGGCTCAGCGCAATGGGCACGCGCGGCAGATCAATGATCGCCAGGATTGCCAGACGCTCGAGTCCAGTCGCGTAATGGAACACGTTCTCCAAATTACACGCGTTCGAGACCGCGAGGTGCCTGAGCCGCCCCAGGACCGTCGGGGGCACGAGCGACGGAGCATCTTCCTCGGGAAGAATACGGAGCCCCGACTCGCCTTTCACCCTCGCGAAAAGAAGCCTTAGTTCACGGAGTGCAGGCATCTTCACGAGGACATCGAGCAGCTCCCCATCCCCCTTTGGCGCGTGGCCCGTAAGGATAAGCGTATGGAGCACAGGCCACTCGTGCTCCGCGAGCGCTTGGAGCGTGCACAGGTCAGTCGAGAGCTGCACGTGGCGGAGACACGCTGCCTTCCCGACCTCGAAGAGGAACGCCGTCGTCGCGCCTCGCGCGAGGATGTCGTTTTTATATTTCTTGCGGTACTCCCGGACGTAGTACGTCCTTTCAGTATAGCGTTTGTCGAACGGCCCGTCGCCCACGCGCACTGCCTCGGCGACAGGCACGATCGACAGACGGTCGAGGTAAAACGCGCTGGGCACGCGTGGGGACATGGACATGGAGATCGACAACGGTGTTTCGTTGATTGAGAGGTCGCGCAGGGAAGGGCACTGAATCAAGGCGTTGAGCAGAGAGTTTGGGGGATAAAACGGACAGTTGAGATAGAAACTCGAGAGAGAAGGCATGACGGGGAGCGCGGCGGCAAGTTTATCGATGTGGCGGGGGTTATAGTCTCCGCCGACGTAGTATCTATCACCCCAACGAGGCGGGGTTGCCTCGGGCCAATCTTCTGGCCAAATTAATTGGAAGCGTCTACGAAGAACGTCCAGGCATCAGTTTGTGTGATCATTGATCCACCCTTGCTTGCTTACTTGAAATACGGCCATAGAGTGGCTGGAAAAAAGTGCAAGCCGGATTCTTCATCATGTTTTTTGGCATGAGGCCAGTGGACTTGGGCAAAGAGCACAGAGAGCGCTGCCCGGCGTATTACACGACAAGTAGAGGCGAGATTGAGAACCACATCAATGCCAGTGGTTCCGTAGCAAGCAATGGTCTCCTTTACGAGGGCGTAAGAGACATCAGAGTCAATCATGAGAGGGGCCATAGAGACTGGGGGTATATAAGATGCAGACGTGGTGGTTATGGTAGAGAGAACGAAGCGCAAGCATGGCTTCACGGCGCATCAGCATTCAAAGGAAACCATTGCCAAACGGCACAGGCCTAGAAGCCACCCCAGTTTGAATTCAAATCTGGGGTTCAAAATCTTCTGATGTTATAAATATGGACGCCTTGGCATCTTAAATAAAATCTTATCGCCACCAGACTCTTTCCGAATTCTATTCCTCTTTCGTACAGCTTCTTTCGGTTGGAATTGATGTACAGTAGTAGCACAAGTAAAAGGAAAAGATATCACGATCGGAGAGACTAGTCAAGATGGGCGTACTTCTGCGTCCACTCTTTGCTCACCCGCTGCGCATCCTTCTCGTTCTCCTTATAGTGCTTGGCCACGTCTGTCGCCAAAGGGTCATCAGGATTCGGCGCACTTAGCAGCGCCTGTATTGACAGCAGCACCGTGCGTATCTGAAGTGCAGGTGACCATTTGTCTAATGAAACAGGGCATTTGTCAGTGATGCATAGCGCAATCTCAACCCCCACACCTTTCAGGATATCCAAACAGATACGTCCGAGTTTATCTGAAACGCGAAACTCTCAGGCCCTGACTCCAAACCTAAAAAGAGCCCAACGCACCGATATTCGGATGATATATCTTCGTCAAGAACCGCACTTTCGGTGGCGCCATTGGGTATTCTTCCGGCAAGAACAGCTCCAGCTTGAAAATCCCGTCTACGAGAACCCAATCTACCCTGTCATTCGCTTCCCAAAAAGAACCGACTCACGTTCGAAAGGACTCCCACCGGGACCCTCGATCGTTACATCGAAATACCGGAGATTGTCCTCGTGTGGCTGGGCCGTGATCCCAGGCGCAGGATCGGCTACAAGTCGTTCAGTTTCCTAGGAGATCAAGGGCGATGAGCATGGGTCTCCGTGCCGTCTTGGGCATGCACAAAGCACCTTGACGATCCGCTGCGAGACGCAAAGAGTCAGAGATTGCACTCGCTCATTGAGAGTCAGAAAAAGTATACTTTGGGTAGTGACATGATAGTCTAGAGAGATTGTGGTATAACGATTATAGTGAATAGCAAGTGATAATCGTCAAAGGCCTGCTAATTGCCACACGCGCGGCTCATGCTTAGTCATCTTCAACAAAATTTGTCCTTCTTTGACAAGTTCTTTGACATTTCTGAGCATTTTTCGACAGCCTCGACATCAGGAACCACCACGTCAATCCTCACGCGTGTGGCAGAAATTCACAGGGATGTTATATATATCGCATTAGTCGGCAGAAGAGGTTCTATCCCCGAATACATTTCGGTAGTTGAAGCCTTTCAACCGAAAGGATCCAAACGGCCGTAACTTCGTCGTCAAAAAGGCCTTGGAAGAGTTTCTCGATACTTACGTACTCCTGGCGGTAACACAACAGCAAGTACCAAAGATTTTTAAGAACCGCGCAAACGATACCTATTCGAGCTCCAGCGAAACCCCCGGAGTCATAACAACAGCCAGATTCTTGAGCTCCACATGAGCTTGAGCCTCACACGAGGTGTTCAACGGTGTCATGGGTATCGCGATCCCAGTATGAACTTGCAAGACGGAGCCAGTCTCTTTGGCAGACTTCACCAGTACTATTCGGACGACAGCTGTCAGGTTTGAAATTTGAGGGTTTGAATGGGGTACACAATGCTCACCGGGAACGTGTGAGAACGCTTGAAGGCTTAAAGGCTTAAAAAAAAGTACGGGATATGCGGCCCTTTGCCGTAGGTTGATCGCGCGTTTGACCTAAAATAGGTATCAAACCGCAAGTGTAAAGACTGCTATAGACTTCGGATTACGAGATACACCTGTCGTATGCGCCGAAGAGGCCTAAGGGCTGTTTGACACCCTATGAAAGGAAGTCAAAGATTTTGAGTGAGAATCGAGGATCTGACGACCTACTTTAGGAGACATGATAATCCTAGTATGAAATATATATACAGGAAACCCAGTTTGGGCAGTAATCAAGTCAAGTAAAAAAAGTTCTTTTGGCAGACTTTACCGTTCGAACGACGACAGCTGCTGGGCATAGGTGCAGAACAGTCATATTGGGACTTACAAGACAAACGTCACACTGCCATGTTATGTTTATGGGGCATAGGTCCCATCGTGATATTATTTGACGTTAATGCGGAATTGACAAGCGCAACTGCCATAAAAATCGCATTGTAATCGGATGTTTTACCAAGCAAAGATTGTTTGCCAGTGTGACCGCCTGACGAAGCTTCTGCATTCATGGTTTCACAGCCAAGCTATCACCGCACGGAGCCGTGTTCTACCAGGCTTTGAGTGGCGAAAGGATCCAGGCCTAGAACGGCTCCAGTGGCTCACCGCGGGAAAGGCGCTACAATTCGAACTGTCCTAGAGCTGAACATAAGATTAAAGTTCGAACGCTGAGGCAGCTCCACGAAGTATATCGTATGTACGAGTTCCCCCGACTCGGAGGGTAAGCTCATTAAATATATCAGAATAGGATAAGTAATGGTTCCAGAATCCTGACGACAAATCCTGATGGATCTTTACATGTAATGAGGTGACTGTCAGGATAGGGCCGGTGAGTTGTAACCTCGGTAAGTTGCTTGCAAGGAACCCCCAAGTGAAACAAAAAAGGTCTAGGTCTCAGCAGGTTGTCCCATGAGTCTTACGCTATTTGGCGGCGTTCCCCAATCTCCCCCCGTAGCTTCAGAGAGTTTTTCGCTATTGGATATTCTATAAGACAGGCACGGTACCTTCTGACAACGCTACGACCCCAAGACCAAAGTAAAATCTAGAAGAGCACATAGAAAGCTTAGCAAGAACATCCGACCTGGCTTTGTTGACTCCCAGTTCTTCCACGAGGCGAGGGCGAGGGAAGATGACTTATCACGGACGTAATCCCTGCGAAAGCTGATTTCGGTGGCTATATCCATCAAGGCGGGAACGGCAGCAATTCGAACCTCATGAGATCGAGATGAAGGCTCTACTTACCTATCATGAAACCCGGATATAAGAAGGACAGCGGATAAGGTGTTCACGAAAGCAGCGACGACGGAGGAGGAACGAGTGTCAGGGTTGCTGCGACTATTAATCACATAAAGAGGACACGAAGAACATCTGAATGAACCGGTCAAAGGATTGGCCCTTCACGTCGGCTCTAAAGTTGTCCATGAATGTCGATGTTGGCCCCAGAAGCGCAGGAAACGTCCTCACAAGAATACTTACAGGTATATGCATCAGATCATCGTCGTCTTTAGCATGTTAAATCTATCCGGGTTCACGACATATCCTACTCCATACACGTTGCGTCGACGTTAGAGTCTTAGCTGATTCGCCTGCCATGTAGCTGCAGAGGCGCAGGGGGGGGCTACGTAAATGACTTTGAGTCCACATTTATTGATTCTCCCAGGATCGCTACAGACGGAAATGTTCCAGGTCTATTGTGGACATAGAACATCCCTACAATTAATTCCAAGCCTACAATTTGCAAAAATGGTGTGTCAGGCTCCTAACCAGTGATCCTCGAGTATTCGTTCCAAGTAGCAGCGGGACACAGATGTTCACAAAGTACCGGAGTCTTAAGTACAAACGAGCTAGTGTGTTAGTAGTAACACATTATATATGTGCCCAATACATTTATCAAACTCCTTTTCGATGTCATAAGATGCACCTCGCACAAGATAATTATTTATACGCTACTTTATGTCATTGATTAAATCAATGTAAATTAAGAATGTAGCCTCACAACGACCGTGTATATAAGTTTGATGCATACTGGACTATAGTCACATCTGCAGGTCGACTTGTACATGTATGCATATGCGCATATAGATTCCCAAGAAAAAGAGCTAAATTCCTCGAAGGATGTGCATTGAAGGTAGTTGTGATGATTTTTTGATGGGTGTACCGAAGGGCAGCTACTACACTTGGACTGCAGACATCATCAGCAGATACTGCACTTGAACTGCGAACATCATCAAATAAGTTTACAGTATCCATTTATGTGGCAAGCAGGATGGATTCCCCATAGTTTAGGTAATCACATGGAACATGTGTATACAGCCACGGTTGCAGTTCTATTGTCCTTGATAGACAGGTTAAGTGTGTGTACAGTACCTTGTTTGAGTATCATATAGCAACCAGAAGTAAGCCCATCATAGAACCATACTTGGGATCCACTACATGTGACAACCCTGGAAGTGAAGTGACCATCAGCATAGTAAACTACACCTTCTAATCAATATTCCACAGCAGACCTGTTCTGAAGTTTAAGGATAATATAGGTGATATTTTAGAATTGACTGAAGAATTATCGAACACAATCAAAGGAGGAGCCCTTACATAGGAAAACATTCTGATCAAGTAACATCTGCAAGCACATATCTTCTGCTAGGCAAAGTGAAATTGTCAATGTGCACAGGGATGGAATGTACATCCTGTTTCACAAATACTGTTTGACAGTGCTTTGATCACATTACCATGCACATAACTGTATGTTGTCTGGGACACTTCAAACAAGATTCTAAAATGACATACTTACAACTCAACACATGGTCAATAAGACAGTGCACACTAGTGTACTCACCCTATGGAAACAGAGCTAGGTTTTTAAGGAAAAATCTTGTTTGTAGACACTCTTGGACAGTTTCCAGCTCACCTAATACACATGTGTTGTAGAGGCAGAAGTCATCCACCATTTCTGTTCCACCAACCTCACCCACTTTGTGCAGCTTTAGAGTCCATTCAGCTGGAGACCATGCCCATATGTTCTAAAGAATGGACAGAAATACATTGTATGCACAACTATTTGATCTCCATATTGGACCTTTAAGATGACTGAGGGAAGGCATATCTAATGATTCAATGTCCAATCAAGCTGGAGGTGCTGCACATTTGGCAGGCATGTGAATTGATAGATCAATGGCCCTTCAAATGCAAGATTTGTCTACTAGAGCCCACTGCATATACTCTGTTAGATATGCATCAAACAGATCTGTTTCTGACCATTTGAGAGCAGAGTGTATGAGTGGCAGATGATAATTACTATTCTTACATTGTCTGAATGTGTCAATCATTGAGTTCCTTACACCTGAATCTACAAATCTGTTGGGTAGAGATCCATTATATCAATGCCTAGTTATATCATCAAGTAGTTTTAATTCTTGAAACACCTGTTGCAGTGTGCCAGACAAATTGAAGTTATAAGAAAGAGAAAAGTGATGGTCATCAGCAAGCAGAAAGGAGAGATCATCCATACATATGGAAGAAAATTGGTGTGGATGTTTGCTGTATTTGTTCAATAGTACTAATACAACCTGCCCTTACAAACCAATAAGTCCAAACCAATGAGAGAAGTGAGCAATAGAGAGTACAACAGACAAACATATACAAATGGTTGTATTGTCATTTGAGGTGTATTCAGTGTAAGAGATAAAAGATAGTAAAGTAAAATGATAAGCAAGATAAGGTAAGATAATTGTAAGGGTGACCTCTGGGAGCAGTGGCTAAATCATGCAGCTAGCAGAGGGGAATCTGAAGTATATTAGGAATGGTAATCAATGATACAATGGTAATTAATCACCTAGCAGAGGGGAATCCAAAGAGAACAAGTCTAAGGATCACCACTGCTCAGTGCAGTGCATTAACAGCAGCAGAGGCATGAGAACAAATGTACAGATGACTAGAGCTAACCTGAACCCTCAAGCAATGCTTGAAGAGGAAATACAGAAAGTTCCGGAGGTTTCCTGAAAAGGAGAATGACCTCCAGAGATCTCTGGGGATCTGGAGGGAGCCCCAGGGTGTAGTGTGAGCCTCAGGGAAGAAGATTGAGTTGTGGGGAGTTGTTGTAGGTCAGAATAGGAAGGCTGGACATGGAAGTCCCCTGA
>JAGGAV010016127.1:0-10111 GCA_017657295.1 Termitomyces sp. DKA64
AGTGTGTGGCGGGGGTAGGCGCCTGGCGTGGCATGCGCAGAAGTAGGCGCGCGGGTAGTCACATGGTCAGTCATGTGGTCAGTCATGTGAGAATCACGCAAGTGGTCAGACAGAAATCAAAATTGTGAAGCTGACAAATCTTATATAAGACTGACTAAGCTTACACAATCATGACAAATCTTAGTCAGCCATCAAAGTTCCATCAAGTTCCCACCTTAGTCGCATTCTTTGTAGATTGTGCTCCCACTACTCCCAAAAACCTATGCAACCATTTTAAATATAACATCTGTGATGATTTGGAACAAAGACTGGAAAATATGAGGCAGTACAGAAGTCAAGTATTTGAAGAAGAAAAAATATATGACTGTAGACTTTATCTCATCAATGAAGCTCTGATACAATCTGGAAAAACTTTGAAAGACTTTCCAAATATGCCTTTGCCTACAAGACCTTCTGAAAATGAAATGTGGAATGATATTCCTAGCAACTGACTGTTAAGGACTTACTGAAATGTATCATGTTACTTAAGGGGCATGGTGGCTCAGCTGGCACCACCATGTCTCAAAAAGCAGGTCATGTGACTTGTGAGTGCAAGGTAGGGGTTTCAACCCTGGCTGAGTGCGCCTGTATGGAAAACACCTTAGACACCATGTGGGTTATTTCAATGCCACTGGAAAGCCACTGCCCACATGTGACTGATTAAGAAGGCTTTGTTGGTCAGGCTGCCCTGGAATGACCAATCAGCATGTGATATGATGAAGCACAGTGACCACCACACTCATGACCAGATGAGAAAAACAGATGGTTTCCCTGGCTTGACAGATTTGGGAGAGGGTCTCAGGGTCCTCACGGACCAAGCAGGTCAAGGTATGGGTAGACAAGAGGATAGGAGTCAATAGTTTAATCAGGCTGCCAAAGTTACTGTGTGGTCCATCAGATGGTTTGGTGAGGTAATTACTGCAGTTGCCAGTTTGATTGGGTGCCTAGCCAATTGGTGCAGCATGTCTGTCACTAGGCAGCCCACTGGCTATTCCATCACAGGTTCTGAATCTTGGGATTGATCTTCTGAAAGTATTGCCTGGGCATGGGGAAGGGTTAGTTGTGATATCCTTACTGGTGTAAGAATGGGAGCTTAGAGCTGGAGTGGAGTTCTTCATAGGACAAACCAACACACACACAGTAAGCCCTGCTGAGTATAGCTGGGTTCAGAAATTGGGAAGGCACATTAATGGCAGATGGTGTAGGACTTAGGGTGGGAAGTAGTATGAACTCTGACAAAGTCAAATTATAGTAAAGTAGCTATGAGGCATAACTGGCATCAGCTGAAAAGGGATCAGGCCAGAGAACTAGCCAGAGTGTCCATAATTACCACCCCCCCATTACATACTGTGGGACCTAGGACATAATGTTCACATGTAAAATAGGTCTTGAAATAAATAAAATGATTCATTATCATCATCATCATCATCATCATGTTACTTAAATCTATTAATGACAAGTTGTTCAAATCAGTGCAAGTACAGGTCTCCTGTGGACTTTCTGACTCCACAAAGAACAAAACCTACACCTCCTTTGACATTTAAAAGCTCTTCCAGACTCTTGGCAGTCTTGCCACACTTTTCAAAACCCCAGGTATTGTCACAGCTCTTGCTGCCAAAGACATCAGCAGCAGTAACCTTCCCAGCCATAACCATGGCCCTGAAATGTTGTGCTGCAAGGAATGCTGCACTTCAGGCTGCCCTTGTTGCAGCCACACCAAGCAGTGGTGCACTCAACTAGGTGATGGGATGGCCAGGAAAATGATTGAGGAGTCTAAGGCCACATGCAAAGCTGTGCAAGGAGGAAAGCAGAAGCCAGGAGAAGGAGCAACCACCATCAAAAACAGCATTGTGGTCAAAGGTCTTGACAGACAAGCCCACACTGTCAACCCATCACATCTCCAGAAAATGTCAACTCTGGAGCTACAGTCCACATCTTCCCATGTCTATCTGGCTTCATCACTCTTGAACTCATTCACCCTGTAGGAATTGGAAAAATCCACCTTCATATACAAGGACAAGCTGAGATTGAGCTCCAGAATGTCCTTTACATACCCAGGTCAACTGTCAGACTAATCTTGGTCAGTGCCTCTATAGACATCCATCATATTCAATCACCAAGGAGTTTTCATCATAGACTGGAACAGTGGGATGCTTCTTGCAGCTGGCCCACTCATCCTCAGAAAGATGACCATACATGCTCAATTTTAAAAACAACTTTGCTGAACATGCCTTATCTACCCAACACCCTGTCACCATTGACACTTGGCATTAGCACCTAGGCCACACCAGCTATCAAGTGGTGGGGACTATGGCACATTCCAGCCTGCTCCCAGGTGCACCTTCAGCCTCTCTTCATGCACAACCTAAATGTGACCTTTGCATTCTAAGAAAACAGACAAGAACACTGGTCTCCAAAGTGCAAGAGGAAGGGCATAGAGCAGGAGGATTATTGGATATAGTATGGGCAGATCTAGCTGGTCCTATGAGTGTACAATCATGCACTGGCAATCAATATATCATTGTTGACAATCATATTAACATGCCATGGTCCATACCTCTCAAGTTCAAAGGTAATGTGACCTATGAGATGCTACTCAACTGCAATACACATACATGTGAAGATGCAGACCAAATCCCTCAATAGCAAGGCCACATTCCAACTGTGGTACAACCACATGCCTGACTATTCCTATATGCACGAGATAGGGTGTAGAGCTTTTATACCAATCCAAAATCAGCATAATCCAAAATTACATGGTCAAGGAATTGAGTGTGTACTTATAGGATGTGCTACAAACTCCAAGGCATACTGCTGCTATGATCTGAGGACACAAAAGATATATGAATCCTATCATGTTAGATTTGTGGAACAGAAGGATGGACACCCCATCACACTCAATGTTGAAGATATGGGCACAGATCCAAATCAGAATTAGGAGGAGCTGCCTTTCATTGAACAGATCAAGGACTTAGCAGCAGAAACTCCATTCATGATTGGAGAGGAAGATGAGACATACCAGCACCCTATGCACCAAGCAGAAGCACACCCACCACTGGCTGAAGAACCACCAGAAAAAGAAGCAAACCTGACCTTGAAAAGATCATGTTGAATATCAGTACTAACAGCTTGCAGCAACCCAGATAACCTGCCTGTCACAAGACTAGAATATGCAGTACAGTACTTATGTGAAGCAGGCAAGTATATCAGGGCAATTAGAGCAGAGAGGAAGCAAGTTGGCACAGTGGCACAAAATAATGACCCAGCTATGAAAAATGTGCATAACCAGAACACACCAGACAGAACCACCAAAATAATGGAGAGGCAGTCAATCTTGCCAACATCACATTTATAGAAGACATTGAATGGACTCCTTCATGCCACCAAACCACTAAAGAATCTAGAACTCTTGATCTTAAAGGCAAACTATGTGCCTGGAAGGAAGCACAGGCATCACCAGATGCAAGACAATAAGAGGAAGCATACAAGGAAGAGCTAAGATCATGTAAAAGATGGACATGTGGAAACTGATACCAAGGGAGGAAGTACTAGCTGGACACAAAATACAGAAAGGCCATCCAGTGTTCAAGATCAAGTGAGACAAACACAGGAAAGCCATATGATTTAGGGTACAACCAGTCTACAATGGGTACAAGCAAATCTATGGGCAGGGAAGACAATTTCCTGTTAGATTGGCATTTGCAATGACTATCAATAAATCACAAGGCCAATCAGTCAAGCATGTTGGATTGGATCTTCAATCCTCTGTATTTTTACATGGACAACTTTATGTTGCACTGTCTCCATGCACATCTGGCAATCATATCAAGATGATTTTGTCACCAGATGATACATCAGGAAAGATGGCAAATATTGTTTGTCAAGAAGTCTTGGTGGTTGACAAATGTGAGTATTGCTATTGATAGATTGAAATTTTTTTACTGACAGGGATTTTAGTACTTGATAGTTTTATACTTGGATAGTAGCACCGTAATTGTAACATTCTGTATGGACTGCACAAATAATACATATAAGAAAGACCCATGCTATAGGCACAGGTTAGAGACTGATTTAGTGATATACAATTGGGACAAGCATTGAGTTCTGAAATGAAGGCCCTAACTGAGCACAGCAAAGTTGGGGCTGGGATTAAGCATTGAGTTTTGACATCAAGGCCTTAACTGAGCACAGTGAAGTTGGAGCTGGAACTAAACATTGAGTTTTGAAATCAAAGCCCTGACTGATTGCACCAAAATTGGGGCTGGGACTAAGCATTGAGTTGGATGTCAAAGCCCTGACTGAGCTGTGCTGAGTTAGGCTTGGGTCTCAGTCAGGGGTTTGGGGGCAAAGCTCCCAACAAGCTAGACCCATGCCAAAGGCACAGGGCATAACTCATAAGCAGTAGATTCAAAAACTCTTTCTCTTTATGTAAGAGAGCTTGATACCAACAGGACATGTCCTATCTCCTAAGGTGTGGCACACTGATCTCTGTCATCCAATTCTGTACATGTCGCAGTTGAAGTGATGTCATAAGTCATATCTCTATGTTTTGATATGTTTCCATACGTTTGCATAGCAAAGGACACTCAACGCACTGCTATCAGCGTAATTTTACCTTTCTGGCTCAATATCTGTATCAGAAGTTTTTCGTGGACATCAATTTCAGATTCTGAGCACGCCGAGCGCGGCAAGACAGTGAACCCACTGAGGGAACCCTAAGATAATTCAGCGACTTCTAAGCCAAATAAAACACGCTAATTCCAACCAAGCATTCACAGACATGAATTTGCTACCTTCTTGACTACAGGTCTTCTACCTTCGCGTTGACGCAACCTCCCTGCAGTACCCGCGGATCTCGTTACCGATACTATTCTCCATGAGCTACCTTCGATAACAATCTATGAACATAGGCGGAATGCAGCCCACTAACGATGTCGACAGAGAGAATCACACAAGAATACATACAGCACTTCAATTTTCTCTGGCTTCAATAAGCGAGGTAGCTTTCTGTGATCGAGGTCTGATCGAGCATTTGTATGGCTTTGGGTGGCTATCAGACGAGGATTGGGATCTACTCAGCGACGCAAAATGAGTCTACTATACCTTACTCCGTCGTCTGTGTTCTCCTGTATGGGTTCGGTGATGACACCATTCTCGACGTATTTGGTAATGTCGAAAACAGCCAGAGACATTGCACAGGCAATGAATACCGAGGCATCTGCTAGGTACATCCCTAATATAACGTCAGTCGACGATTAAGTCGAGAGCAGCGGGTACGGCAATACCTGCACAGATTCTTTGAATCGATGGATGAGAAAGTCAGTCGTGAGAATTGAACTTGAGTATGACCTTACCGTCTTCCAAAACCAAAGGAGACGTTGCGAGGGTCGGGTTCGGCTGGTCGATCCTCAGTTGCGATGAATCGCTCCGGATTGAAGCTGTGCGGGTTGGAATAGACTTCGGGGTCATGCAAAATTCCGCTAACAAGGAACAAAGTCCAGGTATCTTGCATGCATTGTTATTTCTGACTCACCGTATGTTGACCATCACAGTCGTACCCTTGGGAATGAAATAGCCATCATGCACGTCGTCCTTGATTAAACGATGTGGCATGCCTGGACATCAGTTCGATGAAAAGATGTCAACACGGGGAGTCCAGGATTGCACACCAAGAGGAGCTACAATGTTCCACCGGAAAATCTCTTTTGTAAGGGCATCAATGTATGACAGATGTTGACGGTCTTCGAGTGTAGGTAGTCGATCATTTCCGACGACTAAATCGATCTCCGCTTGAGCTTTCTTCATGACATCATGGTTCAGAACCATGGCCAGGAAGAACGAATATATTGAGGACACAGTCTAGAAGAAGAGATGCATATTGTCGTAGATTGAGGTCAACAAAGGTACTTACTGTGTCAGAGCCACCTTGACGATGATCCCAACATCAGTCTCGAGGTTGATGACTTCTAGATCTAGCGTACCTATATACATACTGACTGCGCTCCACTTGATATCGGCCTCCTTCTCATGATCTACGTCTTGACCTCCTAAGAGACTGGATACAAACGAAATTGGCGCTATACCTGCGGCCTTTGGAGAGTTAGGCCGAGAAACTAACACAGGTCGCGTGTTTTACCATTTCCTGCTTCACATGATCGAAAGGTAGTTCAACTGCTTCTACTAGGGTAGCGGACCACTCTTCTGCCTTCTTCTTGAAGCCAGCTCCAGGAAACCAAGCTGGAACATAGCGTACTATGAAGGCCAACGGGGAATTTATAGTGGCCTAGGGGAAGCAGAAAGAGCCAGCTTACACTGCGGTAGAATATCAACCATATAATGACCAGGTGTTGCTGAGTCAGAGAACTGGGCCATGGTTTTGTTCCCGAGCACCACAAATGGATCATCATTCTCCTTGACCTGGTAGCCATAGATTATTCGAGTAATAATGGCCCCTGCAGTACTGAAATAGATCTCATGAGGTGCAATAGGGATGGAAACAAAAGTTCATACTGCCGAATGTGCTGAGCGAGGTTCGTGGGGTCCGCAAGAATACGTCGAAGAAATCTATGCGTCTCGACCTGTTCGATATGGTAGAACTTCTGAATGCTAGCTCTATTCCCCATAATGTCATGGAACAAACGACGAAAGCGGCGGAATCGATCTCCATAAGGCATGAGACCAAGAGCATTCCGCCAACCGATGAGGTTGCCTGCCATTTGCAATACAGGACGATCAGAATAGATCGAACTTTTCTTCTCAAGAATCTCGTTGGCTATCTTAGCCGAGTTGAGAATCACTATAGTCTGACCAAGGACTGTTACTGAACATATGTTCCCTCCAGCGCTTTCTTACTGATGGCGCAAACAACACATATAGATCAACGCTCACCGTACTGTTTACCCCATCTGCTGAACGTTGCCCATTGCTGTTTGGAAGGCATATCCAGCAAATTTCCAATCAAAGGGTAGCCCTTAGGGCCAGGGGGCAGAGGGCCATGCTGCGGCTGCTTGTGCTGGAGGATCTTCCTCACGATAAATATAACGAAAAAGGTGCAGAGAACGTTAATCGAGTTGAAGCTGCTTGCAGATATCATTGTATGAGACAGGCAAAATGAATCGTCAACAAAACACAACCAGACTCAATCGGTCAGCAGAAACAAATTGGAAGGTTCCGGTCAGCGTGATGTGTGTGCCTTTATAAGAATACCTGAGGAACAGCACGTGGTAACAAGGACAAGAATACAACCGGTAGGGGTTCGTCTAGATAGATACACTGAAGATCGCGAGCGCAGCAGAAATGAGAGTCAAGGTGGATCCCAAAGCCCACAGAATTCAGAATGCATTCATCTTGATTGTGCATGTAACGCGATGGTTCGATCAACACTAGATGTGGCTCGGTCGCCGTGGTCAAGAAGCTCTGCCCCACACAACGTAGGGGAGCGAAGCTAGTTACGGGCGCACTGAGCACCACGGCGGGGGATGCCCTCGACGTTCACGCCAACCTTCTGCCGGTAGATCTCCTGTTCCGCAAGATTCCTGGCCCGTGCTCTATCCCACCCCCTTCATGGTCCCACTCGTTGAGCTGCCAAGCGGTTGGTGAGACACCGCTTCCCGCTGCATAACCTCTTCTTTTTCACAGGCGTAGCCCCGACAACCATCGAAACGGTTCTCCCAGTCCGCCGCCGGCCCAACTATCGACCATCTATGGCCACATTCATGGAAGACACCAAAGAGAAGGCGCTCGAGGTCGCAGCGGAGATCTTTCGGTCCACCTCGGTGTCAGTCTACTGCGACGGTTCGGGCTTGAAGGCAGGATTGAAGCCGCTGCGGTGCTCTACGTCAACGGGCAAGAGAAGTCCTCGCTGACATACCACCTAGGCTCTGTTGCAGAGCACACAGTCTACGAGGGAGAGGTTGTGGGTTTCACCCCCACCTCCTGACCCTCGGTTATCTAGCATGTTGATGACCACGCGGTCATTGGTAGTGACAGCCAGGCGGCCATCAAGGCTCTCCTGAACCAGTGTCTGCACCTGGCCCACTACCCACTTGACTATACCCGCATCACTGCGGAGAATCTGCACCGTAAGTTCGACTATCTTGCGCATCCCAGAGATGCACTGCGCTTTGTGCAGGCAGAAGATGGACGGATCGCAACAGAGATGTCATTGACCTGCAGGTACACTGGACCCCAGGGCATGTAGAGTTTGGACCCAACAAATGTGCAGACAAACTTGCCAAAATTGTGGCCCAGGGCACCTCTAGCATGCTGAGGGATCTCCTGGCCTACCATGCTTTAAGCCCCTCTTGGCCAGTATCCTGGCCACCTGTCAGTGCATGCTCACCCAGACAGTGGCGATATGGAAACACTAATGGAAGAAATCTCCCTGGTTCCTGAAGATCAACAGAATCAACAAGTCACCCCCATCATGGGGTTGTATGCACCTGGTCAAAGGCCTTGATCACAAACACTTCACCATAGTGACCCAACTTTGCACCAATCACATTTCCCTCAACCAATACCTGTTCTGCATCAAGTGGTATGAGACCCTAACCTGCCCTCACTGTCAGAGCATAATGGTGGAGATGATCTGACATTACCTCTTCAAATGCTCACACTATTAACATGAATGCCATGTTCACCTCATGCACTCCCTCTTTTCAACTGCCAGTGCCTTAAAACATCTATTCAGGTTCATCTGTTCATTAGAGTGCTTCAAAGCCCTTCCACCTCTGCTCCCCCCACCCCCTGCAAGTAAAATAGTCATAGCATGTGTGCTACCTCTCTTTCCCAGCCACACATCCTAACACCCAACTTGAATCATATTAACTTCTCTTAATGATGGCATGAGCCCACCATGACTAGGACCAAGGGTGAGGTGAAGATGAGCCATTATTTCTGTCACTGCTGGACTTGTGCAGAGGAGGCCTGAAGGAGTATAGAGCAAAGGTCCATGAGCATGCTGCCATGTGTGCTTGTTGTGCAGGGCATCTCCCTTTTGCTAATCTCAACCTCTTGGATCCCCCCCCCTCTGGCATTTTCTTATAGAGAGGCCCACTATGAGGATGTCCAGGGTGTTGGGTGTGAACTTCAGGAGGAAGATGGATGTGAAGGGAACTTTGCTGGCACTCCAGACTCAGAGTCTCCAGACAAGCCATTGAGGTAGGTGATAGGATCTATGCCATGACACTCTGCCCTTATAAGGGTGACCTTTGGAGGCTGTGGCTAAGTCACACAACTGGCAGAGGGAGATCCAAAGTCTATTCAGTACTGTACAAGAGTCTATGAACATAACTACTCACCTAGCAGAGGAAGATCCAAAGAGAACAAGTCTAAGGAGCTCCCTGGCCAGGTGTGACACTTCAGGAAAACTTCTAACCCTAACTCAAAGCAGAAGGTGGGAGGTTGAGGATGGGAGGCAGGCTGAGAACAAAAGAAACAAACCAGAGGGTTCAGTATAGACAGTCCCCTGACATCACCCCCCCTCTAGCATGCAGCATCTCAATGTACTGGGTAGAAAAAGTTGTGGACTTCCTGATCAATTGCTGAGATAGTGTAGATGCCTCAAATTGCCTTTGGTGCATTGAGGTGCCTGCAGTAAAAGTCCTGAACAAATGCTGGTGCACATACACTTGCCTGTGGTTCCCAAGAGATGTCCTTGACACCATACCCCTTCCACTTCACCTTAAATTGTAGCTTTTCCTGGAACATCCTGCTATCCAGAATATTCTCCACCTTATACTCCTCCTCATCATTCACTAGGATTGGTGATGGTGATGCCTTAGGACAACAGCCAGGGATAGGGTCATCTGGAGCTGAGAACAACTTGACTATGTTGAAGACTGGATGCAGTTGATGCAGGCCTGCAGGGAGCTTGAGCTGGTAGCCAATGAACCCACCTTCTTCCCCACCACAAAGGGTCCAAGATGGCAATGTGACAGCTTCTGTAATGGTCTTGTTGTCTTTATGTTAGAGCTGTCCAGATACACACAGTCTCCAGGCTTGTATGTAGGAGCTGGTGTCCACTGCCAGTCATAGTACCATGCCATGTCCTCCTTTGCTTTCACCAATGCTG
>JAGGAV010016128.1:0-10103 GCA_017657295.1 Termitomyces sp. DKA64
ATCATTCAGGATAAGATTAAGGCTGGCATCTATGAACCTTCCAACTTGGCTTACCAATCTTGATGGTTTTGTGTCTTAAAGAAGAACAGTAAGCTCTGACTCATACACAGTCTAGAACCACTCAACCAGGTCACCATTCATCATTCTGGAGTCCCACCCTTCCCAGATCCTGTTGCTAAATCATTTGCTGGATGTATTTGTGGCACTACACTAGACCTTTATGTCAGCTATGATGGGCAACTAATCAATGCAGCATCATGGGACTTAACAACCTTTCAGACCCCCTTTGGTGCACTTTGCTTGGCCACCTTATCTATGGGCTGGCCCAACTTGGTACTGATCTTTCATGATGACATTATCTTCATTTTGCAGCCAGAAATCCCACATAATATACTTAGCTTCATCAATGATGTTGGTGCTAAGGGTCCAAAAGACTGGAAACTTGTTGACAGTATTCCTACTAAACATCCTGCTAACGCAAACATTTGCTTAGTGCTATGGGAGTTCTTTGAACTTCTTAACTGAGTTCTCCAGTGAATGAAGTATTGTGGTGGTATGTTTTCAGGGCACAAACTGGTCTTGTGCTCTTCAATCTTCAAAATCCTTGGTCACATTTGCATGTTCAGTGGTCATGTACTGGATGAAAGTTGCTTGGCCTTGCTCAAGCACTGGAGCCCTTGCAAGTTGCTATCCAAGGTTTGAGCTTTCCTGGGGACAGTTGGCATTCTTCAAATATTCATTAAGAACTTTGCCCACTATGCTAATGACTTAACAAAGCTTACTCAAACCAGGGTTCCTTTTGAATTTGGGCCTGACCAAATCAATGCCCAATGTACCTCATCAAAGCCTTACAAGATGCTAAGCCCCTTGTCCCTATTGACTATGAATTGCCTAACCCTGTTATCCTGTCAGTTGATATATCATACATTGCCATGGGTTACTACTTTTGCCTGTGCACTAGCAACAACTGTAAAGAATGTCACTATAACTGCTTTGGCTCCATTACTCTTAATGACAGGGAGTCATGATTCAGTCAACCCAAGCTCAAGCTATATAGTCTTTATTGCACCCTACAAGCCTTACAAATGTACCTTATAGATGTCAGAAACCTCATAATCAAAGTTGACACTTGTTATATTAAGGGTATGCTTGAGAACCCAGATATTCAGCTCTTGGCTAGCATGAATCATTGGATTACAGCAATCTTGATGTTCCACTTCAAGCTTGTGCATGTTAAAGGTACTTTTCATAGGCCTGATAGACTGTCATGACACCCACTACAGCCTAGCAACCCCTCACCAGATGATAGCGACAATTCTATTTATAAAGATTGGATCAATTGTTTGCATGGCTATATTCATCAAATCCAGCTTCTCCTTCCCCTGCTTTGCCATGTCTTAGCAGTCTCTTAGTCACTACCTTGACTCCTTAGACACCAGTCATCATTTCACCTAGCAACCTTTGCTAATGACATAGGGGACACCCCAGCCCCACAATTAGTGACTACTAACATTCCATGGCCTCTACAAGATGATGCCACCACCACTTATAATAATGTTCCTTGTGGTGCAAAAGCTTTGGCTAGCAATGCCTGCATCCTGATGGTTCAGAAATGGCTTAGCAACCTTATCCAACCAGATAACCTTAGCAACATAGCCTATGCTACCTTTATTTGCTATGCCTCCATGTTCTTCCATGCAGACAGTAAGCTCTGGCAACAGAATAAGGATGGTGCTCACAAGCTCTTTATTTCTACTGACCATTGCTTGCATATCTTGTGAGCTATGCATGATGAACTAGGGCACAGAGGACTTTTTGCTACTCACTCAGCCTTGCTAGAACATTTCTAGTGGCCACAGGTTAATGCCAACATTGTCTGGTACATTTGCACTTGTCACATCTGCCAGATTCATCAAACAACCAAGTCCTCATTTCACCAACTGTTGCTACACCAGAACCCTTGTCCAGCAAGATATACATTGACACTATGTTCATGCCACCCTCCAATAAGCCATCCAAAATTGTCAGGCCAGCCACAAAAGTCAAGTTTCTGGGGCTGGAACTCAATTCCATGGCCATGGAAGTGTGCCTTCCTCTCAAGAAGCTAGACTACCCAAGGGAACTCACCTCATCCTGGCTTGAACATCATTGCTGCTCTCACCATGAGCTTGACAAATTTACAGGCTTGCAATTTGCTTTGCAGGTCATACCAGCAGCACATGCATTCATTTGCAATCTGTATGACTTTGCTGCCACATTCCCTTCTTCCCCCTTCTCCACAGAGCATATCCCCAAGCCAGCTCAACAGGACATCAAGTGGTGGAGCATCATTGCACTGGCATGGAATGGTGTTTGCTTCCTCTCCCCCTCATGCCAGACAATCAATATTTACACAGATGCCAGTGGCACAAAGGGTTTGGGCAGCCATTTCAGGGTGGAATGGTTCACAGCTCATCACCCTTGTCATCTTTGCCACAAGCACATCCAAGTCAAAGAGATGTTTGCAGTGGTCTACACTATCTTATGCTGGGGCAATGCCTTCAAAGGCAGTCATGTCATCTTCCATGTGGACAACAAAGCAGTTTTCAATGTGATACAGAACAAGTCTATTAAGTCTGTGGCCATGATAAAATTTGTTCAACACATGATCACCTTAGCCTGCCATCTCAATTTCTCCTTCTCCTCTGAGTGGCTTCCATCTTCTGAGAATTCTATTGCTGACACTGCATCTCATTTCTCTTTTTCCCTCATGTTTGAACTTGCCCTTTGGCTGAACCAGAAACTGAGCTCAAAGCACCCACAGCTTGGTGGTACCAGCAAAACCAACACCATCCCCAAACTGTTGCCTTTTACCTTTGGCATGGGCTCACTGCCAGCACTTGCTGGACCTACTCCACCAGCCAATGCCAGTTCATCCTCCACATCCAAATCAACAGTCTTTATAACCCAGATGGGTCCATCCTCCCAGCCTCAGAACCAGCTATCCTTTCCTTGGTTGTGAGCCTCAGTGGCTGCATTCAACCCAAGACAATTAAGGCATACCTATCAGCAGTATGCTCCCTCCACATTGACACTAACCTCACATTCTCTGCCATTGATTCCCCACTGGTCCAATGCTTCATCAGGGGCATTAAGCACTACCATGGCAAATGTGACCACCACCCAGTTCAACCCATCACCTTGCCCATCCTCACTGCCTTCCTCTCCCACCTCAAGCCTGGCATCATCCCTGGTCACACCACCATATATGCTGCCTGCTGCCTTGCATACTCTGGCCTCCTTTGGAGCAGCAAATTCACAGTGGGGAAGGCCAGCAAGTATAGCCCAAGTCTCAAACTATCATTCAGCTCAATTGATTTCTTACCAAACTTGGAAAATGCCACACATGCCTGCCTCACTCTCCCTGCCTCCAAAGCCAACCCCTTCTGGAAGGGCATCACCATTATGGTTGCAGCAGTGCCTAGCCAGCCCACTTGCCCCATCACAGCACTCAAAGCCCTCTACAGCAAGCTTCCCCATGACAGAGACAGCCCCTTGTTGAGCAACTGGATGGCAAGGCACTCTCATATTCCTACTTCATCAGTGCCATCTGGGATGTGCTGTCCCAGGCAGGGGTTGACTCCAGCTGGTATGCTGGGCATAGCTTCAGAAGAGGAGCAGCCTCCACTGCAGCAGCAGCCAGTTACTTGGACTATGAGATTTAACTGCTAGGACAGTGGCACAGCAACTCATATAAACTCTACATTGAAAATGACCCAATCTGGATACTTCACCTCTCTTCCCTCCTTCATATGGGCCACACTCACTACATCCCTTTCAAACCTCTGGCTCTGTGGGACTTCACAGCCATGGCTTGAGTTTTCAGCCCCTCTCTTTTGGGAGGGGGAACTGGTGCTCAAGAACTCCCTAGGACTCAAGAAATATAATTTCTTCCTGCAACTTATGGCCGACCATTCTCAATCAAATTCCCACTCCTCTCAACACCTTCGTCTCACTTGCCACTCCGCACTTCCCCTCGGCAGCATCAAATTAATGATTTGGGCAAGTGTGAGGAGGGTTTGCCCAGGGTTAATTCGGGCAAAGATTTGATCACTGTATCCTTTCACCCATCACATTAAGTATTGACCCTTATCATTGTCCCTTTCTCATTGTCTATATTTCATATATATCTGCAGGAGCAGTGCTGACAACCTCATTGTCTCACACTGTGCTTCCAGGTAAGTCTTATTCACACTACATGTTGGAGTGATGCTCGGCATCTATCTAAGCAAGCTGGGCCTCAATCCCGATATACCCATTCTGTCATATGTTTCTCTTTCCTTTTTTGTACATACCTTATTGTTCTTGTTGCCGATCTTGTTCTTATACCTCCATACTCACCCGACAGCACACCACTCTCTTTATATACTTTTTACTTTTGTGCTGCCTACCTCAGACGTGTCCTTACACACTCTGAGGTGAGCTTATCTACTTACATTCAATCCATATTACATACTTATAGTCACCTAGTATATTGTCAACTATTCTAGGCAAATACATTGTTTTAGACATGTCCTTACGCACTCTGAGTATATTGTCAACTATTCTAGCGAGTATAATCATTACACTACATTTCCATCGTCTCACACTGCGCTCGCAGCATCGATAGATTAGACACACACATTACGTCACGCGTCGTCTTTAGATCCCCTCCCACCATCCCTATTCCACAAGTTACATTCTACACTCACTCGTACCTACCCACTACTAGTCCCTCGTGTTAGCTTGAGTTTTCGGCCCCTCTCTCTCGGGAGGGGGAACCGGCGCTCGAGAACGCCCGAGGACTCAAGAAATATAATTTCTTCCTGCAACTTATGGCCGACCTGTCTCAATCAAATTCCCACTCCTCTCAACACCTTCGTCTCACTCGCCACTCCGCACTTCCCCTCGGCAGCATCGAATTACTAGCCTGCCGAAAGTACGTAGTCCAACAACTTTGTCTTACGTCAACAATCATTAATCATCACCAACATTTTTCTATGACTATGTCTCTACTTCTCGATAATTTGAAACCCTACATGTTGACTCAATGAAGTGCGATGGAGCACTGCTCACCTGTAATGACTACGTATTCACCAAGATACTTTTAATCAGAAGCAGACTGCGGTTGCTAGTTCCCATAATGAAATTTGTAATGCTAGCGGTGAAGTCCTTACCACCTACGGGTAACCTAGGTGGTCACAAGCTGCCTTTTGTTACGATAGAAGGTCCCTAGACTCTTGACTGCCTGCCCAAATCCGTCAGTGATAGTGATTCCGTTCCCTATCCATTTTGGAAGCTTGTTACGGATGGAACTCGAAGAATAACGGCGATCCAAAAGAATAAGTGATGCCCAATCGCCCCGATGACGAATCGCACGACCTGGTAGAAAATGTCGGTCACTCTGAAGTAGATAGAAAGTATATGAACGAACCAATGCTTTGATTGACAGCGTTCATACACATATTCTCATAGAGCTCAGCAGCTGCATCTTTTTGACCTGGGGCTCTCTTATTACATCTACTTTCCTCCAATTGTTTGACATATTGCATGCGTTCTTTGAGTTCGGGGGAGCCAAGGTTCGCAAAAGGAAGTCCGACAATGACAACCGCTCGAGCCAGTTCATCGGCAAAATTCAGACCTTCAGAGAGCTTTGCTCCGATCACGGCCAGTAAGAGAGCGCCACGAGCCCTGTCAGAAGACGTTGGCTGCTGAGATTGTTAGTTAACTACATAACAGGCAGATGAGACCTACGGTAGCATATACAGCAGCGGAGTACTCTTGCAAAACCTTGTCAGCGTCTATGGTTTCCGTAGGCTCAAAAAACGTCTGGGGATGTAGTCTCAACTTCGATAGACTCTATGTAGACGACATATTATACTCGCCTTCTTCTTCATGCCGAATTTGACCAGCAGTCCACTCTTGCTCCAAACCGCCTTGGCCGAGTTCAAGAAATTATACGACGGGAAAAAGACTATCATTCCCGATGGCACGATATTGACGAAGTTCAGCAACATTTGCCCAAGATCTGTGATCTGTGAACGTGTGTAGTCCTGAAAAATGAACTAGAAATTCGACGCACGACGTTCACATCACTCTGTTTACTGGCTTTGTATTCCAACTCGCTACCGCGAGGACTTTTGCAAACCACTAGAGTTTGGAGATTATCCGCTGGGATAACATGTCCACAGGAGAAAGTGGAGAACCTTTCCGACGGGAGATAGGAGAAAAGCTGGCAGGAAACATCCGACATCTATAATATTCTCTAGTTCCGTTTCAATGACCACCAAGAATAGAGACACGTACGGGCGACATAGTCCCTCCAGCCAAGATGACCGATCTGGCAACATCTACCACCTCCTTGAATGGAGGTGATGGGTTAAGAAGCTGAAATTTAAGTTCGACAGCCTCGTTCCCAGGAGTCCCGACCAACGTGAATGTTATACGTCCATCTAAAGAGTAGTTATTGAATATGAAGATGTTGAGCATGTTGCTACCAACCGTCAGATGCGCCTGTCAAAGACACTAGGAAAGCTTCGACAATACTCAGGGGCGGTATTTCTCCTCGTCCCGGACGCGAAGAATCTATGATCCGACCTAGAACCGTTACCGCCTTCTTTCCTGCGAATATCATCACTTACCACCATTTTTCTCCGCTTCTTTATCACAGTAGCGGGAAATTTTTCTCGCAACCTTTAGTCCATGAACAGCAATTAACTTCAACGCTACAACACAATGTCAAAACAGTCACCTTACTTGTTTTGAGATATTTCTCAATCTCCAGTAGATTGATTCCCGAAACCTTTCTGTCGAGTCTTTCAATTAACTGAGCAGGAGTGATCACTTCTGCCTTTTCCATGATAACGGGGATTTCTTTCCTTTCGGTTATGAGTTTACCGATCCGACTTTCTTTCCATTCCAAGACATGCTTTTTGAGTGCGTCAAGGACAACGACGAGACGTTTTAGGTGTAGAAGATTGGTTGGACCGAGTCGAGTTCTAAATTTTGAGACGTAGGTACAAACTTGCATAAAAGATGTTATAAGAATCGACTGGGGAAGTCGAATTGTAGATAAGGAGAGGAGTGTGGGTATGAGATCTGCAACTCGGTCAAGGGACACAAAGGACAACACAAGGACCCACTGTGCGCTTCATCAATAATCACGATTTGGTCCGTGAGATCTATTCCGAGTGCTTCTCGAGCGCTTCTTTGAAGCAAAAGATTGTAGGGCAGTGTCACGAGCTTTGAACATCAATATATGAACATTCAATCTGGTATACATTGATCATATTACCTGCGCTTGTGCTATGGCTCGCCGTCCGCCAAAATATGGACAAGTCTGTGCTCTCCGACCTGCTGAAGCCAGATCTTCGATATCTTTAGGAGTCGCCTGAAATTTGTCGCATGATGAATTACAGAGATCGTCGTACATACGGACATATATACGCACAAGGATTTGATCTCTGAAATCAAGCATCCTCTCAGCACCTCCAGATGGGAGGTACTGGCAACGCTTGTGTTCCTTCTCTGAGAGATTACCAAAGTTAGTAAACTTTAGAGAAAACAGAAACAAATGCGGGAGCACCTCCAAGCAATTCTCTACAACCCTCGTCTAGATCGCGATATCTATTTCGTAATTCATCATTGATACAAAGCTGCTTCCGCGAGCCTAATGCCACCATCCTTGTGTTTGATACCGTTCCATCATGGGATTCTGACTGGTCTAACGGCCGCTTGTTTGTCAAATTTATTGCAGTCTTATCGGAAGGGTGATGTGAAATCATATTAGGATACAGCTTCAGCCGTTGAAGCTCAGGTATGACCTGCGTGAGTTGTGAATGTGTCCGAGATGCATAATATATCTTCGTGCATGTTAATTCCGATTCACCGCCACATCCAGGCCTCGAGTCTTTCTCAACCCTGCAAGCGTATCAGATCTTCGGAAAAGATACATGTTCAATCAGACGGACTTTTCCATCAATGCACGTAATGCTGGTGAAATGTTCATCTCTTGGCCATCACCATGCGACTCATTTTCTGGTAGAAATTGATCGTCGTTCTCATCTTCAGTGGAAATCAGAGTCTGAGTGTCCTGTTTCTAAAAGCCGAAAGGCACATGATGAGCTGAAAGCCGCCTGAAAGACAACATTACGCACTATCTTCTTAACAACTCTGGCCTGAGACATCTTCTTTAGCAAGTCCTCGCGTTTCTTTGCCTCGAGGAGTCTCGCCTCGTACTCCCGCTCATCGGCTTCCATCTCACGTCGGACGCGTGCTCTCGTTTGTTCAATGATCCAGTCCTTCGCTTCAGTCAAATTAATTATGTACAACTCTAATCGGAGAGGCAGACGCACCATCGGCGCCATCGCCAGTGATTGCACGAAGCTTTCCCTTCTTTGCTCTATGCTTTTCGTCCCTTAGCCATGTCAGAGAGGCGCACAAAAGACTCAAGGTCTTTCCCTGTATACGAATACACATGTTAACAAGACAAAGAGTCCACAAAGATATGCTTACTGTGCCGGTGGGACTCTCAACGATAGTCACCCTTCTCTGCTCGATTGAAGTGTAGAGGTGACGCATGAGCTCGACCTGAATTCCATATGGTGGACTGAATGGAAAAGCAGGAAACGCTGTCGGAGTGGGTAGATCGATGCCAAGAGACATTAGTAACAGTGAGTGTGATGACCGTGACCTGATATTACTTCTTCACCCATCATTGCATTCCCGAAAACATATAAAAGCTAACTGACGAAGAGGAGGGAATTATGGCAAGGGCAGGCCATACTGGGGCTGAATCACTGTAAACAGAGCAACCATGCTGGGACAGACCACTTCCACCTCCAGCATTCGATTGGGCCTTTGACTCTCAAATGCTGGCAGAATGGAACAAGGTTGTGGCTTCAATGCAAGCATGGGGAGGGTCATATGCATGCTTCACAGGGTGAAGTGTATCGCCAGGCCATCAAGGACAAAATCTCAAGAGCAACAGAGATCAGCTTTGATGGGGAGTCACTGGAGTCGGCTCAAGATCTCAAACGTTGCGGTTTCCGTGTGGTCAGAAGAGCAATTTGCACTCAGTACCCACAGAAGACATGCCTTGTTGCTCAAGATGACAGCGAAGTAAGGCTGCAGGTCTATGCAACAAGTTTGATGCAAAAGCAGTTTGCAGCTCAGATGCTCAGTCACTGCAAATACCATCCCCCCCAAAGAAGGGAAGAAGAAAGAGATGCATTTGACCAAAGAAGAACATTCCTCAGCCACAAACCGTGGCAAGCAGAATTTCTTGATCTCAATGGGATGAAGGAGGAATTTTCTCCATGGCATGAGGTAAATCATGAAATTAGTTTCATTGACAATAATAAGCAATGCCATTATCATCTTCTGAAGTGCCCTATGACACTGCAGCAGCAACTACAGGACAAAACAAATCAGTATTTGCAAGCAAGAACTGCATCACAAGATACACCATTGTTATGTATTCCCAAAAAAAAGATGGGGATGCCGAGGACTGCGTTGGATACACAACAGCATAATGACAACACAGTTAAGGATTTTATGCTGTTGCCTGACCAGGAGGTTATCTGCAAGGATGTAGCACTTCCTAAATTTAGATCAAAGATTGATCTGACCAGATGCATACAAGCAAGTGCAAATTCACACTTCAGACATTCATAAGACTGTGTTTTCATCAATTACTGGCACATATGTCAGTACTATAATGCAGATTGTCAGGTTCTGCTGACCATGGGGGCTCAGCTACACTGGGCAAGTCCTTACTAGGCAGACATGACATCTACATATATGATCCCATGCTCTGGTGAGCTCTAGACTGTTGGCTAGTCAAGAAGTAAGCGCACCATCAACCCCTATATCCATCTCCTCCCTATCCTCTCTCTCCATTGTCTTTATTCCATTTCCATTATCTCTCCCCACTCTTTACTATCACATATATCACACTGGCCACAACATGGCCCTTCCATTGTTTTCTACACACATATATATATGAACGTTACACTACCGACACCCTCAGTCAATCATATATTGAACTGAGGGTGAGCCAATGTCCTTACATATTCTATTGGATA
>JAGGAV010016129.1:0-10084 GCA_017657295.1 Termitomyces sp. DKA64
AGACCCTTGTACAGTACTGAATAGACTTTGGATCTCCCTCTGCTAGTTGTGTGACTTAGCCACAGCCTCCAGAGGTCACCCTTACAGTAATATGAGATGACTATGGTATATCAACAATACTTTACCAGAATACAAACCTCACAATATGTGTCCATGCTCTTTATTCAATACAATAGCTGCTAAGTATCAACTGAGTTTCTACATATAACTGCATAGATGACTAGAAAGAAAACAAGGGGTATTGTGTGTGTTATGGTTTTTACAGCATTTAAAAGGAGAGGTGTATGCAATTACATCTATTTTTATATAATGAGACAACATATAAGAAAGCCCTGTTAGCCAACAGATTATAATGCTAGGACTTTGGTTGCTTAAAACTGCTTACTAATGCTGACTTAATAAGATAAGAAAATAAGATGGAAATATTGAACATCAGAGGCTCTTCTTTCAATTTACACATCTTTTAATGTTGTTTCTAAAGTGATAGAGCATGGAAAAAACTAATTTAAGGAATTTATTAATAGGATAAGATAAGATAATTGATCATTTGTAGATATCTTCTGGAAGCTCTTTTCACATATTTTAAAGTATTTAATAGGTATATCTCATCTTCTTGATCATGTGTGCAAGGTGCAAAAGAGTCTGTAGGTGTAGAAAAGACCAATTCAAGGAAATCTGTGACAAAATACAAAATTATGTTTGCTTTGAGTAGTCAATTTTGATAGGTATATCCCATGTTTTGGATCATCTGTGCAAAGAGTCTACAAGTGTTAAAAAAGCAAATTTTCAAGTGTCAGAGTACAAGCACAAAGAAAATCATTGATAAGATAAGATAAGTGATTACTTGCAGATTTGGATCTGAAGGGTCACTTCTATAGTCAATTTAAATAAATATATACTATCTTTGTGATCATGTATGAAAAGTCAAGCCTCTAACTAAGTGCCAAGGCTGGGTTTAAGCACTGGGTTTGGACATGAAGGCCCTAACTGAGTGCAGCAAAGTTGGGGCTGAGACTAAGCATTAAGTTTTGAAATCAAGGCCCTAACTGAGTGCAGTGAAGTTGGGGCTGGGACTAAGCACTGAGTTTTGAAAACAAAGCCCTAACTGGGTGCAGCAAAGTTGTAGCTGGGATTAAGCATTGAGTTGGAAGTCAAAGCCCTAACTGAATGCTGCAAAGTTGGGGCTGAGATTAAGCATTGAGTTTTGAAATCAAGGCCCTAACTGAGCACAGCAAAGTTGGAGCTGCAAGTCAGCATTGAATTTTAAAAATGAAGCTCTAGCTGAGCACAGTGAAGTTAGGGCTAGAATTAAGCATTTACTTTTGAAAACAAAGTCCTAACTAATAACAGTGAAGATGGGGCTGGGATTAAGCACTGAGTTGGATGTCAAAGTCCTAACTGAGCACAGCAAAGTTGGGACTAGGTCTCAGTCAGGGGTTTGAGGGCTTCACCCCCAACATGGTAGACCTGTGCCAAAGGCACAGGGCATAACTCATGTAGTTTATTGTAACTTTACAAGCTTTCTTTGATGAGATATTTCCATATCTGAGTCACTTATATAATATAGTCTGTTGATAAGTTGGTCTCGTACTAGTGGTCGTGAAGTAGGCTCGAATCCGCTCGATTTGTGTCCGAAAAACGCGTAGGCGAGGGTAAAACAGTGTACGTGCATTATCGAAATAAAGTAGGGTCACAGTAGTATATTGGGACATAAAAGGTCCATCGATGATGCTGTCCTGATAACGTAGATGTCAATCGAGACGGTCGTTAGTTGCTGCGCTCAAGAGCCAGTGTCAGTAACGTTCGTTAAACCTTGCTTGCAGTTAGCAACGGCCGTAAATGATCTTGAATGAATAGAAATCATATACCTGTCCTGTAGAAACGTTAAAACCGATGTTGAAGATCAAACTAGTAGACAACCTACCCCTGGCAATGATTATTGACTGAAGTGGGTATGCACGATAAGTATCGACACCAAGTGCACGCTGAACCGATGGATGTGAACAGAAACAATAGAGGACATGATGTAATCTTACCAGCATAAGGATCTGAAGTATAAAAGTTCCGTAGTAGGACGACGAAGAGGACCACAGCTAGAGGTATCGCGATTATGCGGAAGAACCAGATAATCAATCTATGACGTTTCGTTGTGCTGATCACAGGATAGAACGTTGTCCCAACCAATAAACCCATCAAAAATCCCCCTAAGTGTACTTCAAATCAAGATAGATGAGTATGACAACAAACATTTCTCCTATACAAACGAACCGAAGTTATCGACAACTAGATAGAAGAAATCAGGGATAGGATAGCATGAAAAAGAACCAGCTCTCACATGGTATGAAGCCCATAGCAATTCCAACCAACAATTCGATGGTCATCAACACAAGCTGAACAGGTAATAGCAAATGAGTCGAAAACTTCATCAGGAAATATAGAGATGAAAGATACTTGCCTTCCTTCCAGGTCGATATTGGTACTTCCAGTGCGCAAAGAGGTCTACCCATGTAACCTAATGGCAATCAGAGAGGAGTGTATATTGGAGTGAAAGGAACTCAAATGTACCGCCAACGTTCCGAATATTGCACCACTAGCGCCAACAGAGGGTAAACCAACGAGAGAGAAATTACCACCGAGGATGTTTCTACAAAACACTAAACCTGCGTCGAAGCACAGAGACTCTGTAGGGACTGACCCAAAAATTCCAGCAGCAAAGTAAGTAATGAAGAAGCCAGTTGATCCCATCTCTCGCTCGATCTGTGGCACAAAGTTAGCACACGTCACAAATTAGATCAAGTACACAGACTTGGGCGGAGAGTGTAAGTTGAGCAAGCATGTTTAAAAGGATATGTATGAATCCAGCATGCAAGAAGATTGGTAAGATGAATCTGTAGACGAAGATTGACAAGGATGGCATCTATCGTCGATGTATGACCGACCTGAACCATTGGTTGGAGTTTCCTGCAAGGTCGTCAATAGGCAACAAAAGAAAATGGGCTGGACATTACCACCAAATCCACAGATTTCACTCAAGGGACAAATCGAAGTAGGCGGATTTGCAGTATTATCGAGGCCTATACTTATGATGAGTATATGAGAGCCCACTAACTTGACATTCTCACATCCAAAATTGATCGTAAGTGGAACATCGCGAACGGACTTCATGCAGGGAACAAAGCGCGCCCCAAGATTGATTAGAACATCAGAAGACGGCCCAAGCATTGGGTTCACGACGGGCTGAGCGAGTCAATGGTTCAAAAGTAGTACTATCAATGGACACGGTAACCATACCTTCATCGAGACGGGTGTGCCCTGTGCCCGAGAGTTGGCAATCAACTCGTTTATGAAGACACCGACCATGGCACAGGTCAACAGCCAGACTCAAAATTCCAAAGTTGAGCGCGTAGAACCCATTCTTGAGCGCTGACTAAACCTACCAACAATTGGATACTTCTGTCGTCCTATTCCTCGCTTCTTGTTTTCTATCCGCTGTTCGAGCGGATACCTGCCTTGCGCCAAAAAATCCGACAGCGGTGACTTTTTCTCTGTGGACCGATCCGAAGCAGGTTCAGCATATTCTTGAGAATGGGATCAATTTTGATGAATAGGGAGTATCCAACAGAGCAATACCTAGGTCTTCATAGTGTGAAAAGCGGCCATTATCTGCCGCGAGATGCACGAGAGATGCTTGAGAATCATCTGTATGTCTGCTTGAGCGAAGCGCGTGGTAATTAGTAGTATCATCGTCAGGCGATGAAGTTGTCATGTAGTCTTTGCTTGCTTGTCGAAAAGAGTGTGGGCGGTTGGCTGCGTCAGAAGTGCTGGGAAGGTTAGACGTGTAGGTATTTTGTTGAGGAGATTTGTGCCAGTTGTCATGCTCTAAGTCTCCGTAATAACCGGGCGATCGAGTCTTTTCATCTTGACTGAGCAGAATCATTCTGAGTAACGTAGGTTGTTTTCAACCGGCAAAGATCTCAGAGGCAAGAGCCACAGGATGGCTGGAAAGAAAACGTTGGTGGCTGATGAGTCGAGGCCGCAGTAACTTGATCTGCACCGCCTCCGATGAGGTAAAAGTATTGACGGGAGTAGACCGCGCCAATCACAAGAACGTAAATCAGCATACATAGAATACACGTAACATGCAGACAACAATGACTTGACTAGATCTATGGAGAGTTGTATGTATACAAAGTATGAAGCGCAGTCCCGGCTCGCTCGTCATGTAGTTTCTCCCGTAACACTACTACGTCTTCCCTTCCTCACTGATGGCTGCATGGTCAACGGGGTCTCGTGGGTATCAATTGTTGTGATAGATTCTTCTTTAAAACGAGTGTCACTAGTGTCACTGGAGTTGTTTTCAGGAGGCTGTCCGCTGTCCTCGTCGTCGTCCATGGTGCTGGGCCCTGCCCAACGGGCTGCTGACCTAACCCCGTCTAACCATTGTAAAGCTCCCACACCAACATCCCTCAGCCTTCTGTTGCGAAACCTCCATGTCGCACCACGTGCACTCCCAACAAGGCTAGCATCTCTCTTCTCTCGTTTTTCTGAAAAAGAGAATGGATGTTTTTGTGGAAGAGCGGCAAGCATGCGAGGGTCGGAAGGGAGCAGGAGTGGAAGCATGTATCGCGAATCTAACAATTCACCTAACGTTGGAGGCGGTTTAGTTGGCTCCCAAGACTGTATTTCTTCATGTGTTCCAAATAGAATGTTTATGTTATAAGGACTTGAAATGTCCAATGAGTTTGTATGGGTGGATGGTGTCGGTCCAATTGATCCACTGGATGACTCTGCAACAAAGGATGAGATGCTGCCTTCACGTTCCCTCTCAGTCATCTACAGTAACGAAGTTAGCAGGTATCTAATAGGGGACGGAAACGAATCGACCTCGACCTCTTTACGAAGAGCTTCGACCCCTAGCTTCACTCGATGTCGCTCCCAGTCTTTCTGTAGCTGGGTAAGATATTGAAAACATTCTTCCGTCATTCTTCCCTCGTTGACCTCGTACTTGTAGTCGCGGACGGCACGTCTCATCTGGGCGTGTTGGGTTGTGTCATGATATAGTAAGAAGAGGTGGGGGAACTTACTTGAAGAGGGTTGATATGTCTCAGTGTCTGGATCGTAGCCACAAGGTCCGGAAATTCGGTTATGGAAGAAAGGCTCTGACAGATAATGTTTATAAGCAGAAATTTGGCAAACAGGAAACATGGAATACTTGTAACCAGTTCAGGAGGTCTCGCACCGGACGGAAATGCGTTTGAATACCAAGAGGAAGTCCTGTTTGTTCTATCCACTCCTCAAGCACTGCCAAGTTCATACCAATCTGTATTGATCGCGACCTGACGACGATGCACAATGAATCTAGGTTCCACAAAAATAGATCAGGTACGTACCGACAAAGGTACTTATTGCGAGTGATCATGCGATTGAAAAGTTCACCTAGTTAAGTACTGTCAATAAGACCACGCATGTTCGGATTAGCCTCGTACACGAAGTCCAATACATCACTTGAGACCAAAGCTGTGTCGAGATAACAGGATTTATGTCAGAAAGGTTGAGCATTGTACATAAGGCCGTCAAGAAAGACGTCATGTCTGTCGGTGAAGGTGGCGGAGGCGCATCAGAAAAGAGAGATGAAAGAGGCGTTGAAGGACGATTGAATGTTTGTCGAAGTGAGGAAAATTTCTTCGATGAGGATGGGGTAATCAACACTTGACTTTGAGACGGCGAGAAGGGTTGCGCTGGACTTTGAGGTGAGGAGGGAGCCCGGGCGTGTGACAATACTTTTGCAGGAACAGAACTAGATACAGCCTTCTTTTTACCAGAAAACGGGCGGAAGAATGACCAATCAGATTCGAACTGGATGGCTTCGAAGTCACTTCCTTGCGGAGAAAATTCAAGAAAAGCGGCATCGAAGAGTTGGTCGATTCGGCGCTCTGCAAATCGAATTACGAAAACTGGAACAATTGGAATATCAATACATGCTCAAATGAAAGTTGAGGATAGTCATAGTCTTACCAAAGACTGAGTTTATGACTTCCTCTATGAGATCAAAGGATCCCAGCAATTCGCATGCCTCGTTTATTGAGGTATCACACTGCAAGAGGTGAAGCCAAACGGTGGTATTATATAGCCAAAAAACCAAGCAAGTCAGGTCTTCCGAGTGACTCTGTTCGAGGAATGTTAATGGAGATCTCGATGATGGATACTGGGATTGGAGTTTCGTACAAAAAATGTTTCTTCGATAGCGTCGGTGGCACCGATGATCAAATCCTCGAGCCATGTATGATCACATATTAGACATGCGAATCTGGCGAGAAGGTAAAGAGTCTTTGCTGGGGTCGCATCTCGCAAAGAGGGCTTGAAGTTAGTTATCAGCGAGTCGAAGATGTGCGGCAGAGAAGGTGGAGAGAAAACCAGCATGGAAGAATAATCTTGAAGTGGTGTCTGCTTCATTGGTCAGTGATTGCCATTATTCAAACAAGAGTACAAACATAGATTTCCTCGTCGTCGTCCTCGACATCATCTTCGGATTCAGAATCAGAATCCAACTCGCCCCACCATGATGGATGAACACAGAGGACTCGGCTGATTTCATTCTGAATGCTCTCCTTCCGTACTTTCCGTTTCTCTCTTTGTTCAAAAATTCGCCTCTTTTCCTCCATCCTTCCTCCAGTCCAGCCTTCGCTTCGCATGGATTCTTCTAATAGTAATGCGACATCGTCTCGACCAGGAAGTGTAGAGTGAGCTGTCACGACGTCGAGGGGAGTCAAGCCACGACGCGTCACAGCAAAAGGAGAACATCCATGTGTCATCAGATGGGACACTAGAGTGGGCGGTGAAAGCAAAGCAGCATGATGTAACGGTGTCCAACCATCTAAACAGACACATGTATGTTAGAGGTTTCCATACTAATGAAGAGGGCGAGATTCGACTGACCCTTGTCAGCTCCAAGATCAGCTCCTTGAGCAATCAATAACCGAACACATTCTTCTCTTTCCACGTCACGGTCGGTTTCTGCACCGAACCCATGGATCGCAAGACTGACAAGACCAAGACCATCCTCGTCGCGCATTTCCAAATTGACGTAAGGTTGGGCATGAGGATCAAAAAGAAGATACTGGAGGATGATGAGCTCGCCGAATGAGCATGCGCGTATCAGACAGTGCGCGACCAGTTCGGCTCGCTGGTTAGGAGCGAGGCCTGAGTTTGATGACAAGAGAGAGGCGATATACGTTAGGGAAGGATACAATGGATGAAGATCTGGTTCAGGAGAGAGATCCCATTCCGAAGTCAAAGTCGACCCAACCATCGTCAGTTCAAGTCGAGCGGTGATCCGTGACTTGGACGGCTTTCTGTTGAATAATGTAGGATTCACCTCTTAGTTGAGCAGCGCCACGATGTAGAAGTCGGTAGGCACCATGTAACAATAGATGCCCAGAAATTGCCGGCCTCGGATGGATGGCATTCGATCGCGACGCGCGCTCTCATACATATAAACAAATTCTGCTCTTTTATTCTCCCGCCACATGAATCCGCATAAAAGACAGCGACTTTCCGACAACGTTGATGATGACGAGATAATCGGTTCTCAGAACGATGTCTCGCAAGAAGAGTCGGGCGCTGACATCTCCGAGTCAGAAAGCGAGTCCGCCTCAGGTGAAGTTGTTCTGAAGAAACAAAAATCTCGACAGACATCGAAGCGCAAGATTCGAGCGACCCATGCCTCAGGTTTCGGCGCTACGTTACAATCATTATTGAATACCGATGCACCTTCAACAATACCCTTGTCCCTAAAACCATCCATCGCCCGAAGAAAGAATGACGAAAAGCTGGAAAACAGAGCAAAAAAAGTACTTCAAATTGAAAAGAAAGAAAAAGAGGACAAAGGACGAATAACAGATGTTATCGGAGGTTGGGGAGGAGAGAGTGAGCGGGCGTTACGAAAAGTTGCCCAGCGCGGAGGTCTGTATTCTGTCATACCTTCTTTGAGACGACGTTGACGCTACTGTGAATAGTTGTGAAATTGTTCAATGTAATACAACAGTCTCAGGCAGCCGCAACGGCAGCTACAGAAGAATCAAAAGCTACGAGGGGAACAGGAAAAGCAACCTTGCCTGCACCTGTCATTAATAACAAAACTCAAAGCAAGAAAGCTAAGAACAAGGATAACATCATTGGACGGGGCAAAGAAAGTATGACATTCCGTCGCTTCGTAATGAAATTTGTCTCCTCATCGACCATTGGCCTCTCAGGTGCTGTTGGGAAAGAGGATTTTTTCGACATGATTCGTTCTGGTGGAATTGTCTCCAAAGTCTAAGGGTGTACACAAGATGCATGGATACATTTCGATGGTGCGATATCATATTCGAATGACTTGGATAATTCCGCCATCCATGGTGGCCAGTTTCGTTTCAAGTCCAAATCTCGGCAACACTATCCTGAAAGATAGAGAGAGACAAACGAAGCATCTCGAAATGCATTTTACTCGAATGTCAATAAGTTTACAATGACAATCTGCTCCCCCGCCTTTGACTACGATTTTCGTTTTGCCAACGATATATTTCTCTCATTGAAATATAAATATCCAAATCTCACTATTCGAGGGGATGGAAGTGTACTAAAGGAATCGAAATTTCTAAGAATGATTGACTGCGAAAGAGGAGACGACACAGAGGATTAACTTCAGGCGGGAGCGTGTAAGGACCTTTCTTACCGATACGTATAAAAAGTTGTAAAAAGTTGTACTTGGTAATCGTACGATGGCTCTTTTCAATTATAGGACTATAGACCAGTTCCTTCGATTGACTAAGACTCTCAATGTGACGACACCGCACGCTGTCGTGACATATTTAGAACTCCACCAAGTCCTACTAGCTTATATCTCAAAACTCTCGACTCTTGTGTCTAGGTACCCCGCGGTCTGATCAACTACAGATTTCCAGCACTGTGAGTCACCTCGAAAATTTCATTAACTAACAAAATGTCTATCAGATACACGCTTCGAATCGCCGACTAAGCCCGACCGCCGTCCGTCATACGGGATCCTTCAAGCGCTTTGGAACCTTGGCGGACACTCGCCTGACGCCTATGACCGACGGGACAGATCAGTAATCGTACGTCGGAACTCCCGCGAGTGCTAGCGGCGCCTCGATGCCCACTGATATGGAAGTGGTTGCCGCCGAGCCTAGAGCCGGTGGAGACCGGTGCCCCTGTGAACGGTGGTTTCGGAGACTCTAGTTTAACGAGCTCCGTAGATGATGATGACGGCCGTCAGTACGTATCTACAGTGGAACCAGACGTAGAAAACAAATTCAAAGTCGATTCCCTCCCTTTGAAATGTCAATACCGACAGACGTATGTTGAGGAAGGATATCGCTGAAGCCCGAATCAACATGACTCAAGGAGAACGTGAACAAGTTGACAGAAGGATGGGAAATATTGATTCATCAGTAACTAGTCCTGACTACATAAACCCAGGTCAGACCGGTACTCCTCCTCAGAACAAAGGCAAAGGTGTTAAACCGTCAACTGGGGAGCAATTTACCTGGATGAACCAGAACGCAATCCTCAAATGCAGCAAGACCTCGATGAATGTAATGCACGCCGAGATCTCGAAAACCCACCTAACCCTCGAACCCCGGAGCATCCCGCCCAAACTACCAATGTTGCGGATATTGATGGTGGCGGAAACACGCCCCGAAACGAGGAGACGGAGGCCGAGCTCGACAGACACGAAGTATCATGTAAGGATGTACTGGATTACCTTCGAAATAAAAAGAGTTAGCTCGTGAAATGGATCGACATAATAATGCGAAATCTAAGTTTTACTGATGATCCCAAAGTTTAAATACTTGGACCAACGAGTTGCACTTAGTTTTGCAAGAGTTCGGGGCTTAGATATATTAAATCCTCACTTTATAGATAGATGTAATAGATTGATTGATTTTAATTCAATAATTCGAGATGGTCTCAAACTAAAGGAATTGGGCGCAAATAGTTTGTAATACTAATAACCCAGATATCCAAAATGCTCCTAAGCCTGAGACATCTGCTTCCTGGGGACTCTGAGCCATGGCAAGGGAAT
>JAGGAV010016130.1:0-10060 GCA_017657295.1 Termitomyces sp. DKA64
CAGTGAGAATGAGAGACAATGGGCCATTATCGACAATGCTACAAAGCAATGTGATATGGCCAGGGGACGCGACACGTTGTGATCGAGGGTCGTGTCACTTACATAGACCTCGATCAAATGTTTTTGATCGATTCAACTTACGACATCCGTCACGCCGGCTCGCTGTGAAGTAACGTATGTTTTGTTGGCCCTGAAATGAGGGACAAAGGACGACATCACGAGTGTGCACCCCAGATTTCATTCTGGAGATGAACGGCACTGGGGTAAGGCCGGAATTAGTCGTCAATATATCCAGATAATTGAGCCGCCATCTCGGGTATTCTAGAATCAAGGTGAACACCTTCACTTCCATCTGATGATCCATGGATGCATAGTTAAAATGTCGGAGAGATTTTGATACCCCATGAAATACAGTGTTGTCGCCATTCCATTTAAAGTCGTTAGTACAAATTCTGGCAGTCAGCACGGGGATACGTTGGCGCGTAGTCCGCAGGGATAACACCCCTTTGAAATCGATACCTCAATTTATATAGCAGAGTCCAGGATTCGTCCGAGAATCACTACAAGGATCACCTCAAAGAGAAGACAAACTAGTAGCCACTGAATTGCTTGCTGAAAGGCTCCATGTAATGCAAAATTGTCTGGCAAGTTAACAGCCTCGAGGTATGCGAGCTGATTAATTGATGCTAGGCAAGTTCACGTCGGAGCAAAGATGAAGACTATGGTGACGCGACCAAATATCCAGTGCTTCAGCCTCCATAACAAGCACTGTTCAGTCGGCAAGGCCGTATGTCAGACATTCGCGTTGAGCACATCTTAACCCATATTAGTCCTTTACATACATTATAATCATCCCGTAGAATTATATGGTCCCCGGCCTGGAGGTGCGCCCTGAGTATTCAAAGCTGAAACGTAATTGCCCCACTCATCCAACCTGTTAACATTGATAAAAACGTAGATACCGGTAAAAGAGTCAAACAACGTACTCGAAAGAAGCTGGAGCATTAGACCAGACATACGTCTGATCGACATTTGGGGTCAAATCTCCCGAAGGATCCAACCCAAGTCCAACACCCCCCATTCTCTGCCTAAAACCTACATCAACATCCAAATCCACAGTACCTACAGCGCTCGCAGCTTCACCGGCTGTCCGATACGAATAGGCAGATCTTGTACCGGAGCTTGCTTCTACAGCTCTAGAAGGAACGAAAGATGACATTGTTCCAGGTTCACTATCGTATATTGCTGGTCTCAAATTCTGGCCAAAAGCACGTACACCCACAGGAGACTGGTCTTGCGAAGAGGTATTGGGGCGACGTTCGACAAATGCATTATACTGTTTCTGGGGAGATGTGATCTGGCGGGGCCAGTATTGTTGTGGATTTAGTGAAGGTTGTGGGGGCTGCTCCTCTCGTGGGGTCGGGCGAAAGTCAAAATCATACTCTGGAAGGGTATACGACTGAGATGATGAGTGAGGCGAGGGAGTTCGGGCTCGTTGGACTCCAATGATGCCCTTCATAGGCATGGAGTCTGCTTGTTGTTTTTTGACCCGCCTACTTGAACGTGCAACTGATTTAGGCACATACTCGTCGTCTTCATCCTCGGCACCTTTCTTGCGCTCGCGCTTGAGAATAGAAGGTGGCGAATTTGACCCGCGTTGCGGCAGAGTCATATCACCAACTGAGGCAAGTTCGCGGAGGATGTCACTTCAAAGATAATATTTTCATCATCGGCGTCATAACAGTCAATTTCGAAAGAATCTACGCACCTGAGACGGCCAGCGAGATACCATCTATGCATTAAATGTTCGACTAAAGCAAAGAACAAACTAGCAAGATATTTACGCACCTAACCTCCGCAAGCGCCAAAACATCCATACACTTCTGCACATCCACCATCTCCCTATCAAAACCCGTTGGAAGACCCGAGCGACTCCCGCCCCAAATACTTAATAGCAGAACCACACCAGCCGAGAACGCCGTTGTCTACAAAGATCCACAATACATTGATTAGCACTCCCCAAATATACAGTCCTATAGAAATGAAACACTTACCGTCATTGGCGGCGGCGCAAGCCCAGACCTTTTCCTCTGAACATCTAGCGCCGTACTACATGCCCTCGCAGCATTTGTGCATATGGCAAGAGACGGAAACGAAAGTGCTTTATTAGGTCTCTGTGGAGTCGGAATGAACGGCCGATGAACAAGAATTTGGATATGTTGGTAGAAGCAGTAAAGAGAGGCTGATTGATTGAAAAATACTTCATCGGGACGTGTGGGATCCCAGCGCACTGAAATTATAAGTAATGAATAGGCGCGATGGAGAGATAGAATAACAAAGGACATACGATGATCGGGAAGTTGGAGCATCCAGGAGTTCAGGGCAGAGTCTAGTTCGGAAACGATGTGCTCTTCCCATTGTTGCCCTACGAAGCCGTAAAGGATTCGCGACTTATTAATAGCGTACTGATACGATAGAGAAAGAGTCAATATGGCTGTGGAGGATGGAGGCTATATTGAATCTTACCACTGTCCTAAGCAAGAACGCCAAAATGTGGTTCAACCTAATATACCAACTGAAGTACGTCATCACGGAAGGTGTTTTCTCTGGCGTTGGTTGTTGCCAGCGAAGTTCTGGATCAGGATGCTCCCAGTACTCATCGTCACATTCAACAGGCATATCAATGTCGAAACTAGAGTCTCATCAGCTGTATTTCTACTATCAACAAAGACAGACAGAACTCCTCATCTTGTATTGAACATGGCCTCCCAAGGGACGAACTAAACAGTCGGTCCATACACACCAGGACCCTATATTTAGATGATACATGAGATTAAATTGAATATTACAGAAAAGTGCTTACCAGAATGCTCGGTTCCACAATTCGCCCTCAGCAGTACGCACTTCCTCTGGTTTCCGTCGATGAGCACCAACATCCTGCGCAATACGGATACCAATCCCAACAACCGTCCAGCACGCTTGTGGTACAGAAGAAGCCTGAAGGAACTCGCCGACAAGCTGCATAGAATAATGAGTGCCAGTCCACCTTGAAAAACCGCAGAAGGACGTACAGCATAAAATTGAAGGTCATATAAGTTAGGCACACTAAGCGGCACCGTCTTGACCAATGGCACCTGTCTAAACCACTTCCAACCACTCGAAAGTGGATCAAGCTTCCCACCAGGTTCCTTTGGCTCATCCATCACACGCGGATCATCAGAATACTTCGCTGCTACTGCACACACTAAAAGGAGTGTCGCGGCAAAAGAAGTATTAGTATACTGTAAGCCTGAATTGACAGCGCGCTCGAACGTAGGACGGTGCAAAAGGGGAAGGTATCGATTCATGTTTATAAAGTAAAGGTCGATCAGGGTTGCAATGAGTTCTAAGTCGGGGAATTTGAAATTGGGAGTCTGCATTGGGGTTACAGGCAGCGGATTGATGTACTGCATCAGAGGCACGCTGAGTCCCAGAAATACAGTAGTGGCCATACAATATGAGCTTACAGGTCGTTGCACATCTTGCTCACGAGGGACACTGGCGCCGTCACCCATATAAACACGTTTCATCTCCAAAGCGAGTTTGATGAGCATTATCCCACTTGACTTGCCAAGATATCGAGGGTCATCTAGACTTATGTGCATCCGGTCAAAGTCATCCATAAGGAAACTCGCAGGCTCCTCGTCATCTGACACTGGCGACGGACTTTTACCGCTTCCCAGATGTCGAATAAATCGTCGAGGGGCAGGGTCATATGAGGACCGTTCGGATACGGAGGGATTGCGGGCGGCCACTTGAAGGGGTGCAGTTGGACTATTATCTAGTTGTTCTAGAGCATCTGGCGATATCTGACATGATCACGAGAAACAATGGGGTCTGAGACATGAATAGATGCTAGAATGACTGTACCCTTCCTATCAATTCTTGCAGCTTCTTGACGCGGTTCTCAAGTCGTTCAATATATCTAGCGAGAAATATTCAATACCGAAAACAGATATTCCAAGAGATCACGAACGATTTGGGAGGACCTCGTTTCTATTGAAATACAATGTCAGCGGAAGCAGCCCATAGATAAATCTATTTAGTTCTACCTTGGCGCTTTCGACATAAGTACACTCAAGTCCATAATCAGTGCAGTTCGTACACTGTTGGCCTGGCATCTGGACACCATCGCCTGTGTGAATGAAAGATATTCAGAGCCTCCATATGGATGTGAATTTCGTATTCAACGTACAGCGAACTGGAATATGAGGTCAGAAACGGTGTATATCGAATCTCGTTGGGACTCGAGAACGCACTCTTCTTCCTCCGACAAACATCGCAGGCTCGCTGAAGCTTGCGCCGCTTAGAACCAGAACCCATGCGGACTTGCCCTTCTTCATCTGAGGACATTAGCGCAATATTCGGTGGCAGAGTACACCTGGAGCAACTGAGACAGGTAAACGACCTCACGAGATAGCCTTCGTAGGTAGCGAAGCAAAAAGGCAGGCAGAACACGTGAAACTGTTATAGGAATACGTAGGACAGAAAGATCAGAAAGGTGAAGTGTGCCTCATTGGAATTATCCAGCTCGGGTGACTGGAGCACGCTGGTGTAGCGGCTGCTTCTGTCTGCCGGCGGATAAAGTTACGTGAAATGCAGCTAGTCACCGCCATCCCCTTTTGGTATTGCCATTCCGAAAGTCAGACTTTTCCAACCATGGGGCCGAGACGAAAGGATCGACTTGTACAAAGAGGGAGAGAGGGAATGTGAATTGTCTAAAGGGCCATCTCATAAAATGTTTTGATTGAAGTACACAGTGGCGCATGCAATAGATAGAAGGCAAGTGTTGCAGAAACAAAAACCTTATGCGATTGCGTCTCGTCGCGGTGGATAAATTTTATTTTGCCTCCGCTTTTCTTGAATCACTACATGTACATACGATATATCGATGGACAAGAAGTTTGAAGTTAGTCTTTCTGTGCCCTTGTCAACAGGCCTTCAAGTTCCTCAAGTGAATGTATAATCGCATCCACCTCGCCACCCTCTGCCTTGGTCTTAACCTCAACCCCCGGACTACCTTCACCTAAACGCGGAATATATACAGTGCGTAATCCAACAGCTGCCGCAGCGCGGAGATCCCATATGTGAGCCGCAACCATTGCACACTGTGTTGGCTGAAGGGATAGGTGATGAAGAGCGGATTGGTAGGCCTTCGGATTTCTATGGCCACGGTTAGTCGCCTTTGTTATGGCAACTTTGAACTTCAAGTAGTAATACACAGAAGATACTTACGGTTTGAACGTATCGAAAAGTTCTGTCGAAAATATGATATCCCAAGGAAGATCTGCATCCTTGGCCTGTCAAATGTCGAAGCTTTCCCGATTTGAAAATGGAAAGGGGAAAACATCGAAGCACACCATGTCGACCAGTAAACGGATGTTTCCATTGGAAAGAGCGCCGCAAATAACGTGCTTCTTTACTGCATATAGGCCAGGTCTCGAATCAGGCCATCCTTATATTGAGGATAGATATCGGATGGCGTGTCATTGCCAAGAGAGCATACATATGTAAGACAAATACCATCGAGTCGGTGCCATACACCATTCAGTCTTGCGCGTTCCTTCTCGTCAAGAACGGCAGCAAGGAACTTCCAACGCGAATTTGGAGTATCCAGCATTCTGTCCAAGATCTAAGATATACTGTCAATAATCTTCACGGCAGAGCAATGATACAACCTGAAAACGGCAAATCTAATGGCAAAACTCGTACCTGACGATGCATTAGATCAACATTTGTCGTCCCAGAAGCGCCTCCAGCAACTGCACGACTGATGGACCAATGGCAGATAATATGTAAATAAGGTACCACTCCGCTGGCAGATGTGGACCGGACTGACGTACGTAGTTTGCAGATACCCCATACGCCATTCCTGTGCGAACTTGGCTTCCCACTTTTCCTCTTCGGCCTCTAGGGCGAATAACATAAATTCCGTATGACTTAGTCATGACACCTCTTGAGGAATGAATACCAACTGAGATGATGCCGAACTGCAAGAGCTCCAAGCTCCCTCTCAACAGTACGTCGCCAATCTACGACGGTTCCAAATACATCGAACAGAAGAGCCTCGACGCCTATGAGATTAGCTGCAGTTGCCAATGCCATGATTTGTATGGTGAGAGGGAATCAACGCGTCCCAGATCAAAAAGGACATGGTTGCGTCACGATACGTAAGCATGGAATCTAACCAAGAATCGACAGAATAGAATATTCTGGTGATTTCCGGCTCAAGTGCACTCTGACTGATTCGGATCTTGCCAGAAAAGAAGCTTCGATAAGCTCCACTGTTGACCTTTGAATACAGAGTGACAATGTGCCAAAATTGTACACAGCTTGGTGACAAAATTACGCCTATATTACGCTGATTTGTGAGCCAAGAGTGTCGAGCGGAATTTAGCGACTAGAACGCGTTCAACTTGTTCATAAACAATAATAATTCTGGTCCCGAATGATTCATGAACGATTCTAGGTACACAGGTGGGAGACCAGTACTAGATCAACGAAATCAACATCTCGAAAGCTGAACTGCCATACCGCAAGCAATCAAACTAGACGAAATAGCCCTCGCGACGTCGGTGTCAGGAAGATTGTTTGAAGAAAGCCCATTGCTCGGACCCTTAGCCAAGGAATTGTTGGTGTCCTCATGCGCAGCCGTCTCATGACCAGCTTCGGCATTATACGACCCATGTCTCTGATGCTCTGAATATTCGGAAGACATCAATCCTCCATGTGGGTCACCTTCACCTGTTCCTGTCTCGTTTATGTATTCAGCTTCACTCTCACTCAAGGACGATAGTGATGAAGAGATTCTGCCGTCGGACAAAAGCGGTTCCTGGTACAGACGAAACGAAGTCTTTTGTTTGCCAGATAACCAAGATAATGGGTCCTTCGCACCAACGTATATACGCTCGTTCGGACCATTGATCCTCTCGTGCCAGGGGACAGGGTCCAAATCGTTGACAAAATAATGGTCGCCGAGCCCCCACGAATCCTGAATCTCTCCTACGTATATGCGTTTGCGAGGCCGCTGTGACGATACACCCTCATGAAAATGCGGAAGTATTAAATCTTCATTACCATTCCCAACAAAAGCGTTTCCAATCCGTTCTCCGTCCAACCCGTATATGGTCGCCCAATATTGAACCGGTCCCGAAGTAGTAGGTAGATTTATTTTGCCACCTGGTCGAGGGCGAATGACAGGAGACGCAATCAAGTCTGGGGAACGTATATTTCCAACAACAAGGGGTGCAGCAGGTTTGACGGATACTGTATTGGTCTTGGATTTCCGAAGAGACACGTAGATTTCGCCTCGGCCTCTGGTACATTTATCGCAGGTACATATTCCATGACAGAGAGGGCATTTAAATGTAAGACACGGAAAGGTGTACGTTAGTTTGCCGTCATACCTAATGAGCTAGTTGAATCCTTTCAATGGTGGAGCGAGACTCGCATCGTACCTTGTACTTAGGCAACGTGTACAGTACTTTTTCCCGCATGCGCATGTATACTGGCGACACAAAGGCTTGCGGCGACATTGGTGACAATAGCCCTCCTGCGACTCAGATGACCAGTTTGGCTCAGGTCCAGGCAATGACTTTAATTGTGATTTCGCCACGGCGGTATTCAGGCGTCTTGTCGCAACATCCGTCTTCCAAGATGATGACCCTTCCTCATACTCCGATCCAGAATCGTCTGCAGGGTAGATACGAGGTCTGACCACCCGTTTCACTTTAGCCTTCTTCCTGGGCCTCTCACTCGGGAGCGACCACTCCCCATCCGAGGCCCCATCGAGATACAGGTCCGCAGTCGCGAGCATCCCATCAGGCATCCGAGACTTTTTCGACACGCGCGTAGACCTTGTGGTCGTGTCTGACATATTCGCCGCCGCCAAGGTCGCAAGGTGTTCGGAGAGGCCCGATTTAGACCGGTGAGTGTTGACCAGCGACTGTTGTGGGGACGCCGGTGTTAGATTAGACAAGGTGGAAGATGGCGATTTCATCGTTGGTGAGCTTTGGTATGGGGGAGCAGGGTGAGATTGTGGTGAAGGTAGTGGCATTGGTGCTGGGGGTGATGATGGAGAGGGCAGAGGGGTGTCAGAATTGTACGCAACCAAGGAAAGATACGCAGATAAGACAACGGGAGAGGGAGGTGACGGTGCTCGAATTTCCTGTTTATCTAATAGTTGTCCTCCAAGCAAAGATGGATCAATTGTGCCATTCCCTGGACTCCACTGCAGCGACCCACTGCCCTCCGCATTGGTCCTCATCTGTTTTTCGGGCGATGAGAAGCCAAAACTATCAGTGGGACTGCAAAAAGGGTCGCCCGCTAAGAAAGGACCATCACCCCCTCTTGCAATCGCATAGGACAAAAACGGCGAGTGCAATGTACGTGGTGCCAAAAAGTCTGAAGATGAGTTGGCAATGGCCGTCGAATTGACCGTGAAATCAGGCTGGTCCAATAGTGGTGTAGGTGGGCCATAAGTGGACGAGGTGGATACATTTTCCTTGACCGAAAACATAGGAAAGGGTAACGCAAATGGATCAGAGAAGATCTGTGAAGGCGGAGGGTAGTTGCTCATAGTATTGGCGATGACATTGGCCATCGCAAGCAACTGAGGAGGCTTCGATGAGGATTTAGATTGTAGATGTGAAGTCGGTGTTTGTGGCGTTCGATATTTCTTGGTTGACTCGGAGTGGGTCTTTGACACGGACGGAGAGGTAAGATATTGGATGGGTTGAGCAGTGTCTCGATGACCAATAGCTCGACGTTTCTCTGAAGCTTTAGCTGAATGTCGACGCTCCTCATGGTCATCTGTGCGTGGACGTTTTTGGTCCATCGGTTGGGTAGGTGCAGATTGGCACGCTATTATCTGTGGTAGAGGTCTCGAACGAGGTACATTAGGCGATAAAGTTGCTCGTCCTTCTTCGCTTTCGCGAGGTTTCGCAGGTAGCCTGTAGGCCCTGTTTAGGTCTCTGACTTCGCCCAGTGTCGCAGAACTATCGATTGTTGATGTCCTCTTCGGCTTCAGCTTAGGCCTTGCGATCGGCTGCTTAGGCGACGAAACTTCAATGATCCCTACCACATCATCGTTATCCACCACCAACGGGGTCCCAGGACGATTGCTATGACTGGGCATGCCTGAACTCTTCGTGAGTCTTGACACAAATTTCTTGGGTGGCGGGTGAGGATAACACTGGGACGGCTCACTTCTTCCAATAAACATAATCTCGTCATCCTCCTCGTCCTCCCACTGCACCATCACTTCATCCTCGAATTCCTCCGAACCACTATCATCCACGTCGATCCAGAACTCCCCTGTACACAGTGCCTCCTCCATACCCTGAAGAGACTCGCAGCTCGAAGACCACTTTCGCGTATACGCATAATCATCTGCATCCGCTTTAATCGAGTAGCACTTCCATTGCGATTCAGGCGGAACAACGGATACGCGTTCAGCTTCGCGCAGGAAACGTGTGTTGACAGATATAATGTCTTGCGTATGGTATGGGATGCCACAGATCGTGAGGTGTACAAAGTCTAGATCCGGGTTGTACGACGTATACCCAAACTCGCGTAGTGCCAAGGGCAATGGAGACGAGGAGCGGCGAGCAGGAATGAATGTTGACACCGATGTGGCGACGCTAAGCGCTCGCTCATCACTCACGTCCCTACATGACACAAACTCAAACCCCTTGTCCTTCTCCTTAGGTTTCAGCTTTTTATAGAGGATTTCCATTGGGGGGCTAAACGGAGCCATCGACCCAGCTCTGCTCTCCGGTCGAACTCGTTTCTGTGACGAAATAGTGCGGAGAGCACCGTTATTGCTCATAGCGGCCTGCAGAGCCTCGCCCATGCTCATGTAAGTCTGAACATCAGGTCGAATGGGGTGAGATTTGTTAGGATGCGGTATATGTCTGTAATCTGACGGTCCTAAGTCACGAGGGAAAGGCGGGACGGCTACGTGAGACATGACCAGACATCGACGAACGGGGACGGGAGAAGGAGAAGGAGAAAGGCTACG
>JAGGAV010016131.1:0-10053 GCA_017657295.1 Termitomyces sp. DKA64
TTCTTGAAGACTAATTCAGACAGCCCATGCATTGTTTGGCACATCTTTCTGACAGTCCCCCTCCCAACTACTTGGAACATAGCTCCTTTGGGGATGGCATGGCCTTCCATGGGGTCCACGAGCTCCTCATACTCTGAGAACTCCTCTTGGCTAACAAAGAAATAGTCTGTCACCCCTGAATTGGCATAGGTGGGTATTTCTGTTACTTTTGTGGTATTTGCCCCTATCCACTTAACAATGGCTAGCTGATCTTCATTGCTGTTTTTGTCATGCAGGATTGCAGATAGTGCATAAGTGACTGGTGACTCTTCAGTTTTTTGCTTGGCTGGGGTAGACGTTGCTGTGTTTGCTGTTGGTGTGATGGTGGAAGACTCGTCCAGGGCAGGTTTGGTAATTTTGGTCCTGTTCCTAAAGTTTGGTGGGAACTGGCCCTCCTTTCCTCCTCCTTTCCAGTAGCAGTTTTCAATTGTGTGACCTGTCCTCTTGCAATTTGGGTTGACACAGACCAATTTTGGTTTTGTCTGTGCCTGTAGGGCCATTGCAGAGATTCTGGCCTTTTGTTTTTGCAGAACAAGTTGATCCCAGTGTATTGTGAGTGCTGCAATGATGTCTTTTTTGGATCTCATTGCATATACTCCTGCTACTACTGAGTTCCATGATTCCAGAAGTGAGGCTATTAGGATGGTATGGAATGCCAATTCATCAATCTTTGCCCCTTTTTCCACTGCACCCTTCCATTTTTGTCTCATGTCTTTGATGTGTTTCAGGAAATCCATTCCATCAGTAAACTCTGTGGCATGCAGGCATTTTTTGGCATTCATCGCAGCAATCTCTGAAAACACTCTGTAGTTATTTGTCAGGTTTGTCCATGCTTCAGCAGCCATACCCTCCATTTTGATTCCCATCCCGACAGGGTTTTTAGTATTGTATATGATGAGCCCAAGTGCCCAAGTGTCTCTCTCTTCCCATTCTTCCAGAGATGGGGTTCTTGATGACCACTCAGTGGGTTTTACATCAGTGGGTTTTATGTCAGTGTTTGGGCTCAGTTTTGTTATCGTTTCATCCAGGTATCCATGGGTGCCATGTGCTCTTGCAGCAATAAGACTTGATTTTTAAATGTTGTGTAATTTGTCCCATCAAAGTGGACCTCTTCTGGGAAGTTTGGTGGGTTTGATGAATTTGTAGATGTCATTTTCTTTTTGTCCTCATGGAAGGAAAAAAAAGGGAAAGGAAAAAAAAAATGATATTGGTGTATGTGTTGTGTGGGAGTCAGTTTGTTGGAGCAGTGGCTCAATGTAGTGGCATAGTGGGAGTGCTAATGGGGCCTATAACCTGTAGAGTAAAACAATGGTTTTAGTCCTCAGTCACAAATATAGTCGACTCAGTGGTTATATTACCTGTAGAGTAAAACAATGGTTTTAGTCTACAGAAAGGTGGTAAGTCATATGTAAATCTCTAGTAAGGCATTCTGTACTCACCCTCAGTCACAAATATAGTCAACTGAGGGTGGTTTGTTTGTATGCAAGAATATGAAAAAAAAACAAAACAAAGACTGGTAAATACCATTGTGGCTGATATGCACAATCCTATGATGTATGTAGTGGTGGTGACAAGTCACTTGCTCAACAATAGGCCCTGTCAGTTCTTCACCATTCCTGAATTTCTGCTGCTCACTGTTGGGAGCAGTAAGCTGCAAGAGAAAACTGGGTAAACTCCACCTACTAACCACCTCTCATGGCCAGAAAGATCATCAGTCAACAATGGCATTCCAGACAGCAAAGGAGATAATTCTTATGACATGTTTGCACAAGCACTTGAGGATCTCCAGGGGCTTGGCTGTGGCACTCTGATGGCCAAGCTTGATCTTAAGGATGCTTTTTGCCATATCCCCATATGACTTAAAGATTGGCATCTTTGAGGCTTCTGATGTGGCTCAAAACTTTATTATCTTATTATATTGGCATTCAGTCTCAAGTCCACACTATACATATTCAACCTCTTTGCTGAGGCTTTACATTGGGTTATCCAGCACCACATACCAGCCTCACTTTGCCACTATCTGGATGATTTCCTGCTCATATTCTCTCCCCTCACACTCCCCTCAACATCAAATGCTGCCATTGAGTGGGTTTTGAGTCTTAGAAGGGAGCTGGGGCTTTCCTTTCAAGATTCCAAGACAATTTGGCCAACAAATGAGCTGGAATTCCTTGGCTTTGGAATTGACTCTGTGACTATAGAGGCACATCTTACAGGACAAACTAGTCTTCCTGGAAGAATTGCTGGATGCATGGTCATCAAAATGCAGGTGTTTCCTCAAGCTGCAGGAGCTTACAGGTTTCTTGCAGTTCACCCCCCAGGGTTATACCCCATTTTTGGACATTTCTCCACTGCCTGTTTTATTTTTTTTAGCTCATTTAGGTCTCCATTTGCTGTTTGCCACATCTCCAAATCTGCAGCATCTGACATTTGCTAGTGGCAAACATTTAGCATGTGGTGGTACAGCATTATGCTTATATTGCCCTCTCAACCCTCTGTCTCTGTTCACACCAATGCTATTGGTTGCAAAGGCATGGGGGGAGTCATTTCAAACCATTGGTTCTCTGCTTGCATTCCTCAATGCTTCTACAGCTGTGATGTCCAATTCAAGGAGATTTATGCTGTTCTCCATGCAATCATATGCTGGGGAGATGCATGTGTTAGGGGACTTCCTTTACAACCTCCACCCTGGACTGACACTGACTCTCCAAGACTGATTCCACTTCCCCAAGGCTTGCTTGACATCTCCAGGGCATTCTACAGATCCCCAGAGATCTCCAGAGACCCCCAGAACTTGCCATGATCCCTCAGTGAGTCAGCAGAGATGCCTTTGACTCTGACATGCTGAAAATAGCTTGGGTCCTGTCATACATGAAGGCCAGACATGTGTTCACCTATGTGCTGCAGGTGTTTCAATGCCCTGGAGGGGTCAGAAGTTTTGCTGACTGGGCTGCCTTTGAAAGGGATTTCTGGGCAGAGTTCTTCTCAATTGACCCTGCCAAAACTGCTGCTTTAGCACTATGCAATTGGGAGCAGTATGGGCAAGGGAAAAGGATGCTGGACAAGTTATATCAATTCCTTCTGAGCATTAGTTGAGCAGGCAGCCTACCCTGATGGTCTCCAACTGTGCCTCATGTTCTGGGATGGCCTGCACCTCACATTACTGGAATGTATTGACAACCTTGCAGAGGGCCATCCAGACAACAAGTGGATTGCCACTTGGTATAGGGTGGCCTGGGATCAGTGGCAGCTCATGGAGAATTGACAGGAGCCATGCCACACACATCTAACTCCCCACTATGCTCCCACCACCATGCTCTGGTACCCTGCTCCCATACATCCAGCACCTGCCCCTGCTCTGGTCATCCCTGTGCCATGACCCTTACCTCCAGGCATCCCCATGGATGTTGACACTGCCTAACAGCATTGCCCCACACCATTACTGTGCCAGAGATGTGGGAAACTGGGGCACTTTGCGCAACACTGCCCAATGGGTCTTGAGGTATGCTATCTCTCCATGGCCAAGCAAGAGGAGCTCCTCCTGCAACTGTTGGCCACAAAGGACACTGCTGGAGATCCCTCACCTGACAAGCCAGCACCAGAGTTGACCCCATAGGAGATTGGTGCTTGCACCCCCCTCCTGGGCCTGGAGGAGGACTTTTAGGTGACAGATGAGGTGTATGCCTCCATTGCCAGGTACTAACAGGTTTGCTTGTCTGTTGATAAAAAATGAAATTGCCTCTTTTGACATCTATGGTCTTAAGACAACAGAACCTCAGTACTCTCCTCCAGATGTACAAACACCCACTCTGGACCCCAAGCTGAGCTCCCTGGAGCTGGCTAGGCTCTGCCCATGCCAACCTGCCTAGGAACACTGGCTGCCCCAGCAGTACATAGTAGCTGCAGACCTCTCTGCAAACTCCTTATGCCTTAACATGGAGATTGAGACCACAGACACTCAGCAGACCTGCAGAGTCACCACCCTCCTGGATAGTGGAGCAATGGGGCTATTCCTGGATTCAGAGTTCATGAAACACCACTGCCTGACTGTGCAGCTGCTCTCCAAGCCCATTCTGGTGTTCAATATCAATGGAACACCCAACAAAGCAGGTGCCATCAACTCCATTGTTGATTTTGTCCTCTGCTAGCAGAACCATGCTGAGCATGTGGTCTTTGCTGTCACCAGCCTAGGCAAGCAGGATATGATCTTGGGCTTCATCTGGCTCCAGGAGCACAACCCCAAAGTAGATTGGGCCCAAGGCAAGATAACTATGAGCCAGTGCCCCCAGAGGTGCACCACCTGCACCACCGAGGTCAAGGAACAGTGCCAGGCTGAGGTTTGAGAGTGTGCAGCCATTCAGGCTTGCCATGCTGGTCACCTCCTCTTTGCAGATCTGAACCTTCTGGATCCCCTGCCCCTGGAATTCACCCATAGAGAGGCCCTCTATAAGGATGACCAGAGTAATGGAAGGACCCTGGAGGAGGATCTAGTGGGGGAGTTCAGCAGCTTGCACAACCCAGAGTTCCTGGACAAGGTGGTGGAGGTTGGAGACCAGATATATGCCACCACCCTATGCTCCCAACTCTCTATCATGGAGATCCAGGCCAGCCAGACCACATCTCAGTGACTGGCTCAGGCCTTTTCTGTGAGCTCTGTGCCCTGGGGATTCTGGGACATCATGCCTCCATATCTCCATGCATTCAAGGATGTGTTTGCCAAGGCCTCTTTCAACTCACTCCCAGAGTGCAAGCAGTGGGACCATGCCATTGAATCAATGCCAGACTCCAAGCCAGCCAGCTGTAAGGTCTATTCATTAGCACTAAGGGAGCAGGACAAACTCAATGTCTTCCTGCAGGAGAACCTGGCCTCCAGTCATATCCACCCCTCCAAATCCCTGATGGCTTCTCTGGTCTTCTTTATCAAAAAGAAGGACAGCTCTCTTCAACTGGTCCAGGACTACTGAGTTCTTAATGCCATGACTGTGAAGAACTGCTACCCCCTCTCCCTCATCTCTGAGCTCATCAATAATCTCCAGGGGGCATAGTGCTTCACTAAATTGGACATCCAGTGGGGCTACAACAATGTACACATTCAGGAAGGAGACAAATGGAAGGCTGCCCTCTGGACCAACTGGGGATTGTTCAAACCTCTTGTCATGTTCTTTGGACTCACCAACAGCCCCACCACCTTCCAGATGATGATGAACAACATCTTCCAGAACCTCAGTGCCAAAGTGCCAAAGGCATAGTGTGCATATACCTCAACAACATCCTCATCTACACCAAGATGTTGGAGGAGCACTGCTGGGTCATGTGCATTGTCTTGGAATGCCTCTGCCTTCACCAACTCTACCTCAAACTGGAGAAGTGTGAGTTTGAGCAAACCTAGATTGAGTATCTTGGGTTGATCATCTTTCATGGAGCTGTGGAGATGGATTCAGTGAAGGTGGCAAGTGTGGTGGAGTGGCCAGAGCCCAAAAACAAGAAGGAAGTGCAGGCCTTCTTAGGGTTCACCAACTTCTATTAGAGCTTCATCCAGGATTTCTCCCATCATGCCCAACCATTGTTTGACCTCACTGCTAAGGATGCTGCCCAGAGCTGGGGCCCCCCAGAGCAGATGGCCTTTGATGATCTCAAGCACACCATCACCTCCAGACCCATGCTCCTCTTCCCAGATGATGACTCCCCCTTCTAGGTGGAAGCTGACAGCTCCAGCTTTGACACCAAAACTGTTCTGTCACAACAATCCCTGGAGGATGGGAAATGGGATCTGGTGGCCTTCTACTCCAAGAGCCTGAATGCAGTGGAGTGCAACTATGAAATCCATGACAAGGAGATGTTGGCCATCATCTGATCTTTTGAGGAGTGGCAGCATTTCCTGGAGGGTGCACAGCATGAGTTGGAAGTGTGGACAGATCACAAGAACCAGACATTGGAGCTAGTGTTCCAGAACTACTGGTGGCCCCAGATGTCCCGGTATATTGGGTCCTACACTAGCACCTGCAATCTCTGCCTCCATACCAAGCCCCAACATCACCTCTCCTCTGGACAGCTCCATCCTCTGCCTATCCCCTCAGAGCAATGGAGCATTGCCTTGGTGGACTTCATTGTAGAGCTCCCCAATGCCCACAGCTATGATGCCATCATGGTGGTAGTGGACTTCTGTGGCAAGCAAGCCCACTTCATCCCCACTCACACCACTTGCTCTGCTATGGGCACCATGAACCTGTACTGGAAGAATGTCTGGAAGCTCCATGGCCTCTCTGATGCCTACATATCTGATCAGGGTTCACAATTCATGCCAGAATTCACCTGGGAGCTCTACCATCTTCTTAACATGAAGCTTCACACCTCCACTGCCTACCACCTGCAGCTTGATGGCTAGACTGAATGCATGAACCAGGAACTCAAACAATACCTCCACCTCTTCTGCAATAAGCACCAGGACAACTGGGACAAATTCCTCTCTGACACCAAGTTCCAGTACAACAACTATGTTCACACAGCCACTCAAGTTTTGCCCTTTTTCCTAGACACTGGACATCACTTGCACATGGGCTTTGAACTCTGGGCTTGACCTTTGGGGAATGAGGCTGTGAACAAGTTCATGGATCAGATGAAGATCACACAGAAGGAAGCCCAGGCAGCTTTGGCAAAGGCAAAGGATAATATGGCATGATATTATGATCATGGAAGAATCTTGGTGCCCAGGTACCAGTCTGGAGATCAAGTTTACCTGGACACTTCTGATATTACCACCACCTGACTGTCAAAAAAGCTCTTGCACCAGCTATTAGGATCCTTCACAGTGAACAACAGGTAGGGCTGCTTGCCTACCAACTTTGGCTCCCTGCAGGAATGTGCCAACTCCATCCAGTATTCAATGTGGTCAAGCTAACTCCAGCACCAGTGGACCCTATCCTGGGGTAATGCCTGACACCCCCACCACCTTCAGTGGTGGCCAATGACAATGAGGAGTACAAGGTGGAGGAGATCCTGGATAGCTGTCTGTTCCAGTAGCAGTTACAATACAAGGTGAAGTGAAAAGGCTACAGAATTGAGGACATCTCCTAGGAACCCCAGGAGAACATGCACATGCCCAGACTGGTCAGGGAGTTCCACTAACAACACCCAGATGCACCCCAAGCCATTTGAGGAAGCTATCTTCTCTCACTAGCAGACCAAGCAATCCAGAACTTCTTCTACCCCACATGTCAAGGTGATGCACACTAGAGGGGGGGGTGATGTCAGAAGACTTCCTTTCTGACCTCTGCCCCAGACCAACACTGACTCTCCAAGACCAATTCCACTCCAAGCTTGTTTGACATCTCTGGGATGTTCTACAGATCTCCAGAGATCTCTGGAGACCTCTGGAACCTGCCATAATCCCTCCACAAGCACTTTTGGTCAACTCTGGTTGTCTATACAGTTGTTTCCATGCCTCCCCCACCTGCTGATGTGCTGCATCATGGCTGAAGAAGGTCAAGAACCACTCTTCCAAGCAGATGGTAGCCTCCCTTAAGATGACCTGCAACTTGGCCAAGGCCACCAACCTCCTTCTCCAGAAATGCATGTATGTCACAGGCCACCATGTCATTGTCTGCAAGGTCACCTGCAAACCTCTGTGCTGCAACAGGTGCCAGGCTTATGGCCATATTCAGGCCAAGTGCAAGAACATTGAGCATTGTGCTCACTGTGCAAGTGAGTGACACTGTCAAGAGTTGCCCTCTAGGCTCCCCAGCACAATGCATCTCTTGCAGGGATGATTTCAGCCACTCCAGTGCAGCATGCAATTGCCCTGTTTTTAGGAAACACTGTGAGGACCTGGATACTTGTTATCCAGAGAACAGTATGCTCCACTTCCCAATAGGTAATCCATCTACTTGGGCCTTGCACCCTAAGAAGCTATCTGCTTTGCCTCCTACTCTCACCCTATGGCTTGACCATGATGTTGCAGCAGCTGGTTAAGCATCTCAACCCAGCCAGCACTACTATGCCTTGCTTCTCAACTTTCTGAAACCAAGCCCTCATAGCTCTCAATCCCCTCCTCCACAATGAATTGAGATCAATGAGCCCTGTTGTGCCTACATATCTGGCAACAGGACATTTGCAAGTCAGACATTGCCCAAGCAGTGATGCTCAACTCCACTGAACCTGACAAGAGGAACATACTCTCCAAAAGCCTTTCCTAGACATACTTGATAATATGAGGGCATCTTCATGCTGGGTAGTTCACTACCCTCCCACACACCACAGAAATGAGACTTCCTGCCCTCACTCAATTCTCCTGATCAATGCTAATATTTCCTCAGATTCAAATTCTTTTCTTGATGTTCCATCACTGGACATAACAGCTGTCTGCTTCAATGGGTACAATGGACACCTAGCCCTCTTCAACATTTACAATGATTGTCTTCATGCCAATAGCCTTTTTGCTCTTTCTTCCTTCTTACATTCTTACTTCCCCACTGCATGCCCCTCTGACAGAGATTGCATGCTATGGCTGGGTGACTTCAACAGACACCACCCCATGTGAGAGACAGTGGAAAACCAGCACTTCAACTCCTCTGAGGATGATCTGAACCTCCTTTTTTGCCTCATTGATTCCTTTCACATAGTGCTCATGCTCCTTTTAGGGCAACCCACTCTCCAAATGGTGAGTGACTGCTGGACTTGCCCAGACAACATTTGGTGAAGGCACATCAGTACTGACCCCATCATCTCATGTGATGTCATACCTTCTCTCAGACCCCTGCTTGCTGACCATTTACCCATAGTTACAGTTGTCAAACTCCCAGTTCCCTGGGCCAGCTTTGTCCCATCCAAGGACTTCAGAATGGTAGACTGGGGAGCCTTCAACAATGCTCTCAAGGAGAAGTTGACTCTACACTCCCCAGCACAGCAGATCAAAATGGAGGAGGTATTTCACTCCAAAGTTTCAATGCTGTTGACACTGATTCAGGAGGTGATAGCAGACAAGACCATTGTCCCAACATGCAAGCCATGCCCCTTTACCAAGAGATGGTGGACCAAGGAGCTGACAGCTCTCAAATGGGTGTGCAACAAGGCATGTAACCTTGCTTACAAATTTTGCAATGTGGCAGGGCACTGATCCAAAACAGAGGCAGGTCATCTTACAAAGCTGATGGCTGAACACATATGTCAGGCCAAGGAGTGGCACTGGGTCAAATGGTTAGAGAACACTGATGCCCAGCAGATCTACACTGCCAACAAATACATTGTGCAGGACTCCACTGGCTTCTCTAGTAACCAAGTCCCTGATCTAAAGATAACATGTGATGATGTGTTGAGGTGGGCAACAACAAATGAGGCCAAGACCAAGGTCTTAGCTGAGTCTTTTTTCCCCTCCTCCCCCTACCCACTTTCTCCCATTGACAGCATACCCCCACCCCCTGACTGACATTTGCTTCTTCAACCATAAGCATATTCTGAGCACAATTGCTCAGCCTCAGCCCTACAAGGCTCCAAGTCCTGATGGGGTCTCCATCATAGTCCTCAAATGCTGTATAGATACCTTCATCAACCACCTTTATTACATTTACCATGCTGTGCTCAAGCTAGATATCTACCATGACAGCTGGCTGGTTTTGACCACTTTGGTTCTGCATAAACTAGGCAAGCCTGCCTACAATGTTATCAAGGCTTACTGCCCTATCAGCCTTCTTAACATGACAGGGAAATTCCTGTTCACCCTGGTTGCAGCTGACCTTTCCTTCCTTGCAGAGAAACATAATATATCACCTGCCAGGCAATTTAGAAGCAGGCCTGGCTGTAATATGACAGATGCAATGCACTTGGTGATCAGCAAAGTCAGGGATGCCTGATACTCTGGGAAGGTAGTTTCAGCCCTTTTCCTCAATAACCAGGACACCTTCCCCAACACTGTGTGTGAACACCTTATCTACAGTGGCTCAAAAATCTGTCCCAATGTTTTATACTTTTTGAAAGATGACATTGGCATGAAGGATTGGAAGTATTTAAAATTCTGGTTAAATC
>JAGGAV010016132.1:0-10041 GCA_017657295.1 Termitomyces sp. DKA64
AGATGATCAGCCTGAGATACTCAATCCAGGTCTGCTCAAACTTGCACTTCTCTGGTTTGAGATAGAGCTGGTGAAGGTGGAGGTGATCCAAGATGATGCACATGACCCAGCAGTGCTGCTCCAGCATTTTGGTGTAGATGAGGATGTTATCAAGGTATACAAACACTATGCCTTTGGTGATGAAGTCCCAGAAGATGTTGTTCATCATCAAATGGAAGGTGGTGGGGCTGTTGGTGAGTCCAAAGAACAGGACCAGAGGTTTGGACAATCCCTGATTGGTCTGGAAGGTGGCCTTCCACTTGTCTCCCTCCTAGATGCATGCATGGTTATGGCCCCATCAGACATCCAATTTAGTCAAGTACCATGCACCCTGGAGGTGATTAATGAGCTTGGAGATGAGGAGGAGGGGGTAGCAGTACTTCATGGTCATGACATTAAGAACCCAGTAGTCCTAGACCAGTTGGAGAGAGCTGTTCTTCTTTTTGATGAAAAAGACTGGAGAAGCCATCAGGGATTTGGAGGGGCAGATACAACTAGAGGTCAGGTTCTCCTGCAGGAAGTTATTAAGCTCATCCTGCTCCTTTGGCACTAGTGGGTAGACCTTACAGCTTGCTGGCTTGGAGTCTGGCATTAATTTGATGGTGTGGTCCCACTGCTTGCACTCTGGGAGCAAGTTGAAAGAGGCCTTGGAGGACACATCCTTGAACACATGGAGATATGGAGGCACAATGTCCTAGAATTCCTGGGGCATGGAGTTTGCAGCAAACACCTGGGCCAGTTGCTGAGAGGTGGTCTGGCTGGCCCAGATCTTCACAATAGAGGGCAGGGAGCATAGAGTGGTGGTGTATATCCAGTCTCCAACCTCCACTGCCTTGTCTGAGAATTCCAGGTCATGCAAGCCATGGAAATCCCCTCCTAGATTCTCCTCTGGGGTCCCTTCACTACTCTGGCTGTCCTTGTAGAGGGCCTCTCTCCAGGGGAACACTAGGGGCAGAGGATCCAGAAAGTCTAGATCTGCAAAGGGGAGATGGCTGGTGCAGCAAGCCTGAATGACTGCATGCTCTTGAACCTCAGCCTGGCATTGTTCCTTGACCTTGGTGATGCAGGTGGTGCACCTCTGGGGGCATCAGCTCATGGTTACCTTGCCCCAGGCCCAATCTACCTCAGGGTTGTGCTCCCAAAGCCAGGTAAAGCCAAGGATCATATCCTGCTTGCCTAGGCTGGTGACAGCAAAGACTATGCACTCAGCATGGTTCTGATAGTGGAGGATGATATCTACCATTGAGTTGATAGCACCTGCTTTATTGAGCATTCTATCAATATTGAACACTGGAATGGGCTTGGAAAGTGGCTGCACAGTCAGGTGGTGGTGTTTCACAAATTTTGAATCTAGAAACAGCCCTATTGCTCTGCTATCCAGGAGGGTAGTGACTCCATGGGTTTTCTGAGTGTCCATGGTCTCAATCTCCATGTTGAGGTGCAAGGAGTTTGTGGAGGGGTTTGCAGCTACTACATACTGCTGGGCAGGGAAGCATGGATGGAGTCTGACCTCCAGAGATCTCTGGGATCTGGAGAATGCCCTGGAGTCATTAGATGAGCCTTGGGGAGTGAGCCTGAGCTAAGGAGAGTTGGCTTAGGTCAGGTGTGGAGGTCTGAAATAGAAGTCCCCTGACATGGACTTCCTTCTTGTTCTTTGGCTTGGGCTACTCTGCTACACCTGCTACTTTAACTGGATCCATCTTTGCCATTCCATGAGAGATGATCAGACCTAGGTACTCAACCTTAGTCTGTTTAAACTCACATTTCTTAGGCTTAAGATAGAGCTGGTGTTGGTGGAGGTGCTTAAAACAATGTGTGTGATCCAACAGTGTTCCTCTAGGGTCTTGGTGTAGATGAGGATATCATCAAGATACACACAAACAACACCCTCTGCAATCAGATCATGGAAGATATCATTCATCATTGTCTGGAAAGTGGCCAGACTATAAATGAGGCTAAAGAACATTACCAGAGGTTCAAAGAGTCTGCAATTGGTTCTGAATGCTGCCTTCCACTCATCTCCTTCTTTAATGTGCACATTGTTGTAGCCCCAATGGACATCCAACTTAGTGAAGTATCATGCACCTTGAAGGTTATTGACAAGCTCAGAGATGAGTGGCAGGAAATAGCAGTTCTTTATTGTCATCACATTCAGAACTTGATAATCCTGAACCAGACAAAGAGACCCATCCTTCTTCTTAATGAAGAAGACTAGGGAGGCCATTGGAGACTTAGAGGGTTGTATCCTGCTAGAGCTAAGGTTTTCCTGCAGGAACACATCCAGTTCATCCTGCTCATATGGTGCAAGTGGATAGACTTTGCAACTGGATGGTTGGGCATCAGGTATCAGCTCAATAGCATGGTCCCATTGCTTGCACTTTGGGAGTGAATCAAAGGATGCCTTGGAGAATACATCCTCAAAGTCATGTAGATGATGAGGAACTGTGCTATGAAAGGGTTTGGGCTAGGAATTTGCTGCAAACACCTTGGTTAGTTGTTGAGAAGTTGTCTGACTAGCCCTGATTTCTGCTACCATGGGAGGAGGGCAGAGCATTGTGGCATAGATCCCATCACCTACCTCAATGGCCCCATCTGGAGACTCTGGGTCTGGAGTGCTGGCAAAGTCCCCTTCACATCCATCTTCCTCCTGAAGTTCACACCCAACACCTCAGACATCCTTGTAGAGGGCCTCTCTATGAGGGAATGCCAGAGTGGGGGGGGGGGATTTAAGAGGTCAAGATCAGCAAAAGGGAGATGCCCTGCACAAGAAGCATGCATGGCAGCATGCTCACGGACTTTTGCTCCATGCTCCTTGCAGGCTTCCTCTGCACAGGTCAGGCAATGACAGGGACAACAGCTCATCTTCACCTTGCCCTTGGTCCAATCAATCTCAGGGTTATGTTTGCATAGCCAGGTGAACTCTAAGATTATGTCTTGCTTCCCCAAACTAGTGACAGAAAAAGTGGCACATTCAGAGTGGTCCTGATAACAAAGCACCAGATCCATTACAGAGCAAATAGAGCCAGCTTTGTTGAGTGTGTGTAAGGGTGACCTCCAGGAGCAATGGCTAAGTCATGCAGCTAGCAGAGGGGAATCTGAAGTATATTAGAACTGTAATTGATGATACAAATGGTAAACTAGTCACCTAGCAGAGGGGAATCTGAAGAGAACAAGTCTAAGGATCCCTGCTGCTTGGTGTGGTGCAACAGTGGGTGGCAGAGGTGTGGGAACAACTGTGTAGGTGACTGGAGTTAGCTGAAGTATTCAATGGAGGATCATGGAAAGTCCCAGGGGTCTCCAGAGATCTCCAGAGACCTGTGGAATGCCTGGAAGACATTGAATGAGCCCCAGGGGAGTGGAAATGGTCAAGGGGAGTCAGTGTTGGTCAGGGGCAGAGGTTGGAAGGGGAGGTTGGAAAGGGTAGTCCCCTGACATCACCCCCCCTCCAGCATGTGGTGTCTTGATATGCAGGGTAGAAGAGATTTCAGATTGCCTGGTCTGCCAGTAAGAGGGGATAGATTCCTCAAATGGCCTGGGGCATGTCCAGGTGTCATTGCTGGAACTCCCTGACCAGTCTGGGTGCATGCACATTCTCTTGGGGTTCCCAGGAGATGTCCAGTATCCAGGAAGAAGGGTGAAACTTGGGTGGCCACATGAATGTGATTGTTGTATTGAAACTTGGCATTGGGGAGGAGTTTGTCCCAGTTGTCCTGGTGCTTGTTGCAAAAGAGGCAGAGGTATTGTTTGAGCTCCTGGTTCATGTGTTTGGTCTGGCCATCAGACTGTGGGTGGTAGGCAGTGGAGGTGTGGAGCTTCATGTTGAGTAGCTGGTAGAGCTCCTAGGTGAAGTCCACCATGAATTGTGGACCCTGGTCAGATACATATGCATCAGAGAGGCTGTGCAGCTTCCAGATGTTCTTCCAGTATAGGTTAGTGGCACTCATGGTGGAGCAGGTGATGTGGGTAGGGATGAAATGTGCTCATTTACCACAGAGGTCCACCACTACCATGATGGCATCATAACCACAGGCATTGGGGAGCTCTAGTCCAGAGGGGAGACAACATTGGGGCTTGGTCCAGAGACAGAGATTACATGTACTAGTGTAGGACCCAATATACTGGGACATCTGAGGCCACCAATAGTTCCAGAACACTAGCTCCAACATTTTCCACTGGCCAGGGTGTTCTGCAATCTGGGAGTTGTTGTGTTGCTCTACAATCTTCTGGCAGAGCTCTGGGTCATTGGGCATGTAGATACAATCTTGGAAGGTCAGAAGTCCATTGCAGAAGGCCCATTTGTTGGTGTGGATGGACTTGACACCAGTGGTACATTCAGACTTAAGCACCCTGGCTGCCTAAGTGATGAGTTCCTCCTGAAGACTGTCCTGGTTTCCCCACCTGATGTCCCAGAGGATCTCCACCTCTGCCCCCTCAACAGCTAAGCATTCCATGGCTCAGATCACAAACAACTTGGGTCAGAGGAGCACAATGTTGCTGTTGTCATCTTTCCTGGTGCCATGGTCCACTCTCTGGGACAGGGCATCTGGCTTCTCCATGCTCCAGCCTGGCTTGTGGTGCAGCAAGAAGTCAAAGTTGGCTAGGTAGAGGGACCACTGGGCCTGCCAGCAGTTGAGCTTCTTGGCTATCTGGAAATACTCAAGGTTCTTGTAATTCATCCACACTTCAAACTTATGCCACACACCCTCCAGGAAATGCCACCACTTCTCAAAAGACTGGATCTCCCTGTCATGGATTTTGTAGTTGCATTCCACCACATTCAGACTCTTGGAGTAGAAGGCCACTGGATGCCATTTTCCATCCTCCCAGGATTGTTGCAACAGAACAGCTCTGGTGGCAAAGTTGGAGCTATTGACTTCCACCTGGAAGAAGGAGTCATTGTCTGGGAAGAGGAGGACAGGTCCAGAGGTGATGGCATGCTTGAGATTGTTGAAAGCTGTCTGCTCTGGGGGCTGCCATCTCCAGGTGGCATCCTTGGCAGTGAGGTTGAACAGTGGTCAGGCATGATGGGAGAAATCCTGGATGAACCTCTGGTAGAAGTTAGTGAAACCTTGGAACGCCTGCACTTCCTTCTTGTTCTTGGGCTCTGGCCACTCCACAACACCTGCCACCTTCACTGGATCCATCTCTGCAGCTCTGTGCAAGATGATCAGCCCAAGGTACTCAATCCAGGTTTGCTCAAACTCACACTTCTCTGGTTTGAGATAGAGTTGATGGAGGTGGAGATGTTCCAAGACAATGCATGTGACCCAGCAGTGCTCCTCCAGCATTTTGGTGTAGATGAGGATGTTGTTGAGGTATACACATACTGTGCCTTCAGCTATCAGGTCCTGGAAGATGTCATTTATCATCATCTGGAAGGTGGCAGGGCTGTTGGTGAGTCCAAAGAACATGATAAGAGTTTTGAATAGTCCCTGGTTGGTCCAGAAGGCAGCCTTCCATTTGTCTCCCTCCTGGATGCATACATTGTTGTAGCTGCATTGGATGTCCAATTTGGTGAAGTACCATGCACCCCAGAGATTGTTGATGAGCTTGGAGATGAGGGGGAGGGGGTAGCAGTTCTTCATGGTCATGGTGTTAAGAACCCAGTAGTCCTTGACCAATCAGGGGGAGCTGTCCTCCTTCTTGATGAAGAAGACCAGAGAGGCCACCAGGGATTTGGAGGGGCAGATGCAACTGGAGGCCAGATTCTCCTGTAGGAAGGCATTGAGCTCATCCTGCTCCTTTGGCACCAGTGGGTAGACCTTACAGCTTGCAGGCTTGGAGTCTGGTATTAATTCAATGGCATGGTCCTACTGCTTGTGCTCTGGGAGTGAGTTGAAGGAGGCCTTGGAGAATACATCCTCAAATGCATGGAAATATGGAGGTACAATGCCCCAGAGCTTCTGGAGTGCAGAGTTTGCAGCAAACACCTGGGCCAGCTACTGAGAGGTGGTCTGGCTGGCCCAGATCTCTGCAATAGAGGGTGGGGAATGTAGGGCAGTGGCATATATCCAGTCTCCAATTTCCACTGCTTTGTCTGAGGACTCATGGTTGTGCAAGCCACCAAACTCCCCTGTTAGATCCTCTGCTGGAGCCCTGCCACTGCTCTGGTCATCCTCATAGAGGGCCTCTCTATGGGGGAACACCAGGGGTGGGGGGTCCAGAAGGTCCAGATTAGCAAAGGGGAGATAGCCAGCCCAGCAGGCCCAAATGACCACATGCTCCCAAACCTTAGCCCAGCACTGTTCCTTGACCTCAGTGGTGCAGGCGGCACACCTCTGGGGGCATCAGCTCATGGTTACCTTGCTTTGGGCCCAATCTACTTCAGGGCTATGCTCCCAAAGCCAGGTGAAACTTGCCTAGGCTGGTGGCAGTGAAGACTGCCTGCTCAGCATGGTTTTAGCAGTGGAGGACAAGATTGGCTACAGAGCTGATAGCACCAGCCTTGTTGGGTGTTCTGTCAATATTGAACACTGGGGTGGGTTTGGACAATGGCTGTGTGGTCAGGTGGTGGTGCTTAATGAACTCTGAGTCCAGGAACAGCCCCATAGCACCACTATCCAGGAGGGCAGTGACTCTGCAGGCCTGCTGAGTGTCCATGGTCTCAATCTCTATGTCAAGGTGCAGGGAATTTGCCAAGGGGGTCATGGCTACCACATACCACTGGGGCAATTGGCATTCCCAGGCAGGGCAGCATGGATGGGGCCTAACAGGCATTGGGGGACTCAGTGTGGAGTCTGGAGTTGGTATTTGTACATCTGGAGGGGGGTACTGAGGTTCCTTTGTCTTAGGGTCATCAATATTAAGAGAAGCAATTTCACTTTCTATTAACAGACAAGTGAACCTGTTAGTACTGGGTGACAGAGGCATACACCTCATCCATTGCTCAATTAAAAATCCTCTTCCAGACCTGGGAGGGGGGTGCAAGTGCCACTCTCCTCCAGGGTCAACCCCAGTGCCAGCCTGTTTGGTGAGGGATCTCTGGCAGCATCCTTTGTGGCCAACAGCTGCAGGAAAAGCTCCTCCTGCTTTGCTATGGATAGGTAGCATACCTCAAGGCCCAACAGGCATTGCCACATGAAGTGCCTGGGTTTCTAGCATCTCCAGCACAGTAATGGCACGGAGCAGTGCAGTTGGGTGGTGTTGACATCCATGGGGATGCCTGGAGGTAAGGGTCACAGCATGGAGGTGGCTGGAGCAGAGGCAGGTGCTGGGAGTGCAGTCAAAGGTGTTCCTACTGAGATGGATGTAGGTGAGGCAGGACTGGAGGAAATGCTCTTCACCAGAGTAGTTGCCATCATACATGTCTGGGAGTGCAGGATAGGGAATCCATGCTTGGGGGGCTACTGGAGCTGCTGGGAAGGCTGCTGGAGTTGCTGGAGGTGTTTTTGTGGCTGGGGATGGTGCAGAGGTAGGGGTCAGGTGATCTAGTAGTGCCTGGAGGGATTGGGAAATGTATTCAGTGGTTTGGCAAAGGGTGGAGAGTTTAGTTGTGTGATGAGTGAGAGAAGTTTGAGTCAATTGCACCTGGTTCTCTAGATGTAGCAGGCAAGTCCAGGCCTCATCCTGGGGTGTAGAGGCCTCTGAGGGAGTGTCTGGATTGGCAAGCTGAGACATAGAATTCTGCAGGTGCTTAAGCCTGGTGGGAAAGTGATAGATAGAGGGCTCAGAGATTCCATGCAGGCTATGAGGGGCTTCCAGACCAGGATATTTGAGACTTGTTCTGCTGTAAGGGCAACCTCTGGGAGCAACAGCTAAGTCATGCAGCTAGCAGAGGGGAATCTGAAGTATATTAGAACTGTAATCAATGATACAAATGGTAAACTAATCACCTAGCAGAGGGGAATTCAAAGAGAACAAGTCTAAGGATCTCTGCTGCTTGGTGCAGTGCATCAGTGAGTGGCAGAGGCATGGGAACAACTGTGTAGGTGACCAGAGTTAGCTGAAGTACTCACCAAGGGATCACAGAAAGTTTGGGGTCTCTGGAGATCTCCAGAAACCTGTAGAATGCACATTGAACAAGCCCCTGGGGAGTGGAACTGGTCAAGGGGAGTTGGTGTTGGTTGGGGGCAGATGTTGGAAAGGGGGGTTGGAAAGGGTAGTCCCCTGACAGTGTGCCATCAATATTGTATACAGGGATTGGACAAGAGAGGGAGAAGGCAGTGAGATAGTGTCATTGCACATAGTCTGCATCAAGAAAGAGGCCTGTTGCTCCACTGTCAAGCAGGGCAATAATGCTTTGGGTCTGCTGGGTGTTGGTTGTCTCAATTTCTACTTGTAGCTTCAAGGAATTGAGAGAGGGGGTAGAAGCAACAATGTAGCAATGGAGAAGACAATGTTCCCATGCAGGAATCTGAGTGCATGGGCTAGGAGGTGTAGTCCCAGCTGATACTTTAGCTGGGAGGAGGCTTTGTATGTCTGGGGGGGGCTTATTGCTTTGGTGTAGTATCAATGGCAGCAACAGATATATTTGATTCTACAGACAGGGAAGCAAAACAATTAGCACTAGGCAACAGGAGTGTACAGGTCATCCATTGCTTCTTCAAAAATTCTCCTCTGGCTCTGCTGATGCAACCTCTGACTCATGGGCAGCCTCAGTGGGCAGAGTAGATAGGAGAGCATCTGGAGAGGAGGCTCCTGACACATCCCAGGCTGCTAGGAGCTGGACAAGCAGCTCCTCTTGCTCTGATGAAGAGAGGTAATGCACTTCCAACCCTTGAGGACAATAACAGGTGAAGTGGCCAGCCTTTCCACAGCATCAACACAACAGGGGGGTGGAGGACTGCTGGTGGGAGGCATCAACATCCATAGGGGCTCCCTGGGGTAGAGGATGTGGGGGAGCAGCTGGAGGAGCAACAGAAGAGGGAACAGGAAGGATTGCACCTGCTTGAGGGGTAGCCAGAGAGCAAAAAGGAACTGGAGAGTGCTGAGTATATCATAGCTCACACTTGAGTTCCATCAGCTGCCACTGCTCATATGCCACCTTGTACCAGGTGTTTATGCATTCATTATCTGGGCACCCCTCAGCCATATTATCAATATGGTCCATGAGAGAGGGGTGGAGCCTTCCTGAAAGGTGAGGCAGAGCTGAAGACCATCTGGATACCCAGCCTGCTCAACCAAGGCATGGAACAAGTCAATATACTCATCTAAAGACTGCTTCCCTTGACCATACTGATCTCAGTCTTGAAGGGAGAGGGCAGCAGTCTTGGCTGAGTTGAGGGGGAAGAACTCAGCTTGGAAATCCTTCTCAAACTCTGTCCAACTAGCAAAACTCTCTACTCCTCCTGGATGCTGGAAGATGCATAATGCATAGGTTGAAGCTCAGCCTGTCTTCATATAGGAGAGGACCCAGGCAATCTTGAGGGCATCAGAGACAAAGGCTTCACCACTCAGCTGAATATAGATGATACAGGACTGGAGGAAATGTTCCCCAACTTTACAGTCCCCATCAAAGATGTCAGGAAGTGCAGGGCAAGGAAGTTAGGAGTGAGGAGCTAAAAGGCCTGTGTTAGGGGCCAAAGGGGACCTTCCTGCAGCTGCTGGGGGTGTAGGGGGAGTGGTAGGAGCAAGGGGGAGGTATTCCAGAAGGGTTTGGAGGGAGAGGGACACAGCTTCAGTAGTTTGGCATAGTCCAGTGAGTTTAGCAGTGTGGGAGGTAAGGAAAGCTTGAGTAAGTTGTACCTGTGTCTTTAGAACCAACAAGCAACTCCAGGCTTCATCCCAGGGGCTTGAAGCATCAGGGGAGGGGCTGGAGGGGCTGGCTGAGTCATAGTGAAAGCACAGAGAGTAACAAGTTGCTGGTGGGGGAGAGACCTTTCAGTTGCACCAACTTATCAGAACAATTGACACAATTGTATTGACTTATCAAAACAATTGAAAAGGGGGCTCCCAGACCAAAACTAGAGACTTGTTCTGCTGTAAGGGCAACCTCTGGAGGCTGTGGCTAAGTCACACAACTGGCAGAGGGAGATCCAAAGTCTATTCAGTACTGTACAAGGG
>JAGGAV010016133.1:0-10013 GCA_017657295.1 Termitomyces sp. DKA64
GATGTTATTTTATCTCAAGTCAAACTTAAATTTGTCAATTATTTAGAATTTGTGGTCAAGTCCAATCACTATCTATCTTACACTACACAGACTACATTACATGCTAAAATATATAAAAGTTAGTAATAGATGTTGTTTTATCTAAAGTGAAACTTACATTTGTAAACCATTCAGAATTTCTGGATAGACATCATTTGCAGTTGTTTGTGATGTTAAATAGCCAAAAACCATTAAATATTGCTTACATAGTATTAATATGTCACTAATAAGCTCTATTAAATGTTTATTTACATATATTCATGCATGAATAGCCCAATACACACTTTGATATGTGTTTGATGTGTTGTTGTCACTTTCATATGCCATCATCACTCTAATCAATAATTATAAGCATTGATCAATGCATCAATAACCCAATACACACTTTGATGTGTTGTTGTCACTCTAATCAATAATTATTAGCATTTATCAATGGATCACAATGATTTAATACACACTTTGATGTGTGTTTGATGTGCCATCATCACTCTAATCTCTATATAATGGGACAACACATGGGAAGGGCATATTAGCCAATGGATTATAATGCTATGATTTTGCTTGCTTACTAACACTGACTAATGCTGACTAACATCTATTACTAACTTTTATATATTTTAGTGTAACATAGATAGTGATTGGACTTGACCAAAAATTCTGAATGATTGACAAATTTAAGTTTGACTTGAGATGGAATAACAAGCATAGTGAAGTTGAGGCTGGAATTAAGCATTGAGTTTTGAACACAAAGCCCTAACTGAGCACAGTGAAGTTGGGGCTGGGATTAAGCATTGAGTTTTGAACACAAAGCCCTAACTGAGTGCAGCAAAGTTGGGGCTGGAATTAAACATTGAGTTTTGAACACAAAGCCCTGACTGAGTGCAGCAAAGTTGGGGCTGGAATCAAGCATTGAGTTTTGAACACAAAGCCCTGACTGAGCACAGCAAAGTTGGGGCTGGGATTAAGCATTGAGTTGGATGTCAAAGCCCTAACTGAGTGCAGTGAAGTTGGATGTCAAAGCCCTAACTGAGTGCAGCGAAGTTGGGGCTGGGTCTCAGTCAGGGGTTTGGGGGTGAAGCCCCCAACAAGGTAGACCTGTGCCTTTGGCACAGGGCATATCAATCATTATTAGCATGAAAAAACAGCCATGCAATTCTTCAAATTTCTTATCTTCTGTAGATAATCTTCTTATCTTATTAGGTCAGCCTTAGTCAGTGTTAGTCAGCCCTTCAATTTTCCCAGATTATAATCTGTCAGCTAAGAGGCATTCCCATCAGTCGTCACATTCTATATAGACACTCATTGTGCTTTCCTACAGTTCATCGCATTCTATAGAGATCTAATTACCTGCCATCCAGATCTCAGATATGCTGTGCTTGCAATGGCCCATACCTTGCAGGTTGTCAAATCTTCGAGGCTCTCTTCTGTCTCCTTGGTGTTCCAGAAATTACTCACTGCCAATCTAAAGGACAGTTGATTCGGACAACAGCTCTATAGAAGCTAGGTAGAAAAGTAGGATCTGCTTGTTACTTTGAGGGTGCAAACTCAACGAATGAAGATGAGAAATTTCAAACCTTCTGTACATCCGATATGCAGTGTGAATGGTTATGATATATCCACCTTTGATGATGGTTGCAAATCTGAAACATTTCAAGCTTGCTAGATAGAGGAGTTGGTCTTCAAGGTCAACCTGGAAGCACCATCTTCCTTGGGGGTTCATGAGCAGGTGGCCAGCACAATTCCATAAAAGTCACCTCTACGATCGCTTCTGTGAGCATGTTCTCCCTCTGTACCCTTAGGATCATCTCCAATGGAGTTGTCAGGATTCAGAATGGAAAAAAAGATATAATTAGGCTCGCAATAAGCAACCGAACGTGGGATGTCATAACTTAACATAGTGTTCTTGGCATCAAGAAGAGAGAACCATAGTGTGACACAACGGAAAAGGTACATGTGTGGAGAATGAAGAATTTCTTGATGGCACTCACGAATTGGCACACTTCCACTTTTTTATTTTTTATTTCTTCTGCCGTGATTACGACTATCTACTTCTCTTCTCTGCTGCGACTTTTCTGTTGTTCTGCCATTGTTACATCATGTCTTTTGTTGGTCAAACATCTCAAGCTTAACTAGATAAGATCCAAATTATGGCTACCCTGTGTTTGAAGATAAACAGTTATTGTGAGTTCCTTGAGCTCGAGTCACTAAGTACACAGCCGCTCCTCAGAAGTTTGTAGGGTAACTACTGAATTGTGCAATCCCTCAACAGAACAAGCCTCAGCAGGAGAAGCCTCCCTGATAAGAAGAATTGTCAAAGATGGATATACAAACTGTTAGCATTCATATTCAATGCGTGAAATATTAGTCTGATTAGGTCCATAGCTCACAGAGATGCTTCTATACAGGGATGAAAAGACCTGATAGACATAGCTTGATGGGCTTGAGGTCGTAGGAACAAATTGAAATGCAAACATCACGAGCTGTCAGGAATTGAATGTCTTTCTCTGAATGAGATGTATGGCCTAGACAATACCTGAAGAATGCAGTGGATGGCTCCAGAATCTAGAAGAAGAACTAAGATCCGCCATGACCTAATGAAATTTTGATGTGATATTCCAATGCCTTGAAGGAATCGGAGATGCCCCCTGCATCTGACATGAGCTTGACTCGATGGACATCATGTATGAGTACTCACCACAAAGTTAAACCGATGAATGATGTAGCTACTGCATTGGTAAAAAGGGTCAATCCGAAAAACACATAGCCCGGGACTCCTCCGTCTCCAAGCCCTTGATCAATGACTGTGTCCCCAGTACTCCAACCCCTCCCCAAATTGAAGAGAGAAGACATAATTAAGTATGCAAGCATGACCCCTTCATGTGGCTGTTATTGAACAAACGGTACCCTGAGATCTCACGTAAGGAGACGCGCCAAAGGAACAGATACATAATCCAGCTGAAAGCACTAACGCCAACTGTCGCCTTTCAAAAATGACCCATGCACGCCATACAATCATGGCATCATTGAAGACCAGCTAGCCAAGAACTAGTCAGAAAATATGCACAATAGGTACGAGACGCACGGGAAAGGTAGAAAGCCAAAGCATTGCAATGGGGACTGCGAAGATACTGAGAACGACGGACTCGGAATTGGAGGCAACAACTTCAGAACATGTGCTGTTGTGGAAGAGACAGTTGAAGCTCGTCAAATTGTTCAGCCATTGCAAGGCGCCATTTCCAAGACTCGTGAATAAACTGAATGAAACTATTGCTAACGTTACTCGGGAATGTGGAGATCGACCCTTGCCTCTGATCTGTGACTGAGTTTGTCATATATGTACTCGTCAATATATGCGTACTTAAGGACGATGTAGATCACCATGATGTACAACGGGGTAAATATGCCTGTAAGTCAAAGACATGCAAATATAATCCACGCAGCGCCAAATAGTCAAAGCTTATGAGTGAGATGATGTACATGTTGAACGAAGACTTCTACAACAACGTCTTGGTCATACGTCATAGCCCGATCGCTTGTTTCTTTTTTTGGTTACTTCTCTCATATTTTTCTCTCTCTCTAGCCCAGGAGGCTACTCGATCGGTATTTGCTAGTCTTTGTCGTAAACCTTATTTCTTTTATTCTTTTATTTTCACATACACAGAAAACCACCCTCAGTCGAACAAAATATAGACTGAGGGTGAGCTAAAATTATTTACACATATATTTACCTTATACTAATTGTAACTTGTAGACTAAATCGTGTATTCGTCTACAGGTAACTTAGTCGAACAAAATATAGACTGAAAACTAAATCGTGTATTCGTCTACAGTACATATTACATGGAAACCCACGTACCTATGCACAGGAGAACAATCGTCAAATCTATGACGCTGTTTTTTATCAGATCCTGGCCGGCGCCCCTCAGGAGAAAGCGTTCGTAATCTTGCATCACTGACTAGAGGAGCTAGAGGGCAGTTGTCCTGTAAAACAGAAGATGGTGCGTGAGTGAGTAACTTATACAACTTACTTCCACCAGGGCAGTGCTGTGACATATCAATCCATCAATTTGATGACAGAAGTGACACATCGACCAGCGTCTTTTCTGGAGGTCGCGGGCGGCTAGCATAGTTGTATGTCACTCCAATGCACATGGTTGGGCTAGCACGTCTACTTTGCTTCTAAATGCATGCATGAACCTCGTCAAAGCTCAAACATTAAAGACCCAGGTCTCTGAAACCCTAGAAATGATCAAGAATCTGCTCCGTCAACAATTTCGTCCGGCGGCATCGGAGTCGCAGTCTTTTCTGTATACCGTTTCCGTGAGGAGAGTGCACTGACAGTGCCTTCACATCATGCGAAGTGTGCGGATCAGGATCTTCTGCAATCGAACCGGAGCAGCACTTCTTCCGCCTTGACTCACGATCTAGATCTGCATCGACTGTCGTTTGATGGGTTCCAGTTTCGACAACTTTTGCCCATTTGGGAAGGTGTCTCTTACCTCACGTATCATGTATAAATTACCCTGATCAAGCCCTGCTGACGTGCCGGCAAATGGGCTGAGCAGTTCATTTCGCCCTCGCTTTCAGCTCGCCCACCTAGGACTCCCAGAAAATTCTCAATCAAATGTGCGCGACGACGACGCGTATCAGAGACGAAAAAACGCGACGCGGCCGAAAATGGAAACAAAGAAAACAAATGGACCCATGACCCAACTCAACAGGAAGAACCTCGACAACATATCCCCGTCGATGCGGCAACGACGTGGAGAAACTGCCCAAACCAACGACAGTTCAGAAGATGGAAGTGATGGTGAAGCAGGACATGATGAATTCGATGTACGCCATCAATCTACTATGATGTATGTACTTCTTGATGATGCTGCCAGACCTTTGACGGCACCGAAGAACTTTTTGAGGCCATAAAGACTGACTTTTGGGCAAATACAGAAGTCACATTCCTTGGAACATATAAAACAGACTTTGATGCATTGGTATCCTTCACAGAGCGCATTCAAATGGTTTCACAGGAGATATGGAAGGTGTCTGGATATAGTATCACATGAGTGACACATTTAGAATGATGCTGCAGTAACCTCACCTTATTTTAGGGTCAAGGATCATAAATGGCTTAAGAGCAGACACAAAACATGCTATTGGTGCAGTCAAGATGAGGGTTACAAGACATTAATGGCTTAGCAACAAGCCTTGACAACCTAGCTTTTGATTTAGCATGGACACCATCTGATGGTGTCTCTTTTGTCTTTTTGCCTTAGCAACATTAGCAACTATGGCTAGCAACTAGTCTTGTGCCTTCACTAACCCTAGTGACTTCCCATTCTTAGCATCATTTACCTTAGACCAGCAACTTCCCTCTTTATCCCTTCTGGTTTTCCTTTACATCTATAGTAACTCTTTGTTACTGACTAGCATCTTGTCCTAGCAACAGTGACACTCCTAGTCCTCCCCATCTTATCTCTACATCTCTTAGTGCCCTTGTTCTCTGAGATGTTTACTGGCTTGCCCTTCACTGATGACCTTTCTATTGCCAGCTAGCCTATCTGATCATACATGTTCAGGTGGCATAGCACCACATCAGGGAGGAGGTCTGGGTTATGTCATTCTAAGAGCCAGATGTGGAAGATGGAGTGCATCCCTTTCATCCCAGTGGCAAGGTTGAGTCAGTACACATGGGAGGATACTTTCTGGAGTATCTTAAATGGTCTGAGGCACTTGTGTTCAAGTTTTGGAGAAGGTTGCCAGGTTTTGATGTTTTGGTGGTTGAGCCAGACAAGGAATCCTATAGGCCAGTCCAGAGTTGTGTTTTGGTGAGCATCCATGTGCCTGCAGTAAGCTTGGTTGGCAATGCCAATTTCCTGCTTGAGGTAGTCTTGCAGGCTTTGGAGGTCCTGGGTGGTGGTGTGAGCTGCATGTGAGGAGATGATGTGGAGCAAGATGGTGAGCCAGGGGTTGTAGCCCTTATTTGCAGATAAGGGGGATACCCCAGTAGCTGAGTGCAGGGAGTTATTGTAAGTGAATTTGGCCAGGGAAAACTTGGCACACCAATCATCCTGTAGGTAATTCTCATAGAGCCAGAGGTACTGGGGGTCTGATTGATGTGCTTGGTCTGCCTGTTGATCTCTGGGTAGTAGGCCATAGACAGGCTGGACTTAATGTCCAGGGCTTGCCAGAGGGACAGACAGAACTGCAAGATGGACAGGGTGCCTTGGTCAGAGATGATGTCATTGGGCAGGCCATGCCCCACAAAGATGTGGGTGATGAAGTGCTGGGCTAGTTGTGGAGTGTCATCCATGGTGCAGCAGGGGATGAAGACAGCCTGCTTTGTTAGCCAGCATACAATGACAAGAATGGTGTCATGCCCCTCAGACTCTGGGAGCTTGACAATATGGTCCATGGATATGGAGGACTAGGACCAGCATTCTAACAGGAGGGGTTTGAGTTTGAAGGGGCAGTGGTATGGAACCTTGTCCTAACAGCATGCTTTGCAGGCATGGACATACCTGGTAATGTCTTTCTTGAGTCTAGGCCAGAAGTATGTTCACATGACAAGCTGGAGGGTCTTCTGGATTCCTGGATGACCCCAGAGCTTGTGGTCATGGTGCTGTTAAAGGACCTCAATGCAGAGTTTTTGGTGGTCTGGGATGTAGATTGTGCCATTGCAAAGGAGAAGCTGGTTGTCAGGGAAAAGGATAAAGGTGGGAGGGTTGGAGGGGGAGTCAGAGGGGGGAGGAGGAAAGTTTTAGGGGTCATGTGAGCAGAAATAGTCATTCAGAGGTGCCTGGCAGATCTGTTGGAGGAGGATTTTGTTGTCTGAGGGAAGGACAGTCCAGAGTTGCTTGGGGAGAATAGTGAAATGCTGGTTGAGGGTGTTTTGCCTGGCCTCAAAGGATTTTTGTGGGTAGACATTGGGCCTCCAAGTCAGAGCATTGGATTTGGCCCTGGGATGGCTGGGGCAGTACCAGATGACAAAGTTGTACTCAGACAGTAGCTCAGACCATCAGGCCTGCTGGCAGCTGAGTTGCTTGGTAGTTGTGAGGTACTAAAGGTTGTTGTGGTCTGAGTAGACTTGAATGCTATGCTGGGCACCTTCCAGATACACTCTCCATTGCTGAAAGGCTTCTACAATTGTGACCAGTTCCTTGCTGTAGATGTTGTAGTTGAGCTTCATGGGGATCATGGAGCAGGCATAAAACACAACAGGGCAGAGTTCCTGAGTATTGGGGTTGGTCTGGGAGAGGATTCCAGCAAGGGCATAGTCAGAGGTGTCACATTCAAAGATTATAGGGAGGGAAGGGTCATAGTGTCAGAGGATGGGAGTGGAGGTGAAGGTGGATTCGAGGAGGTCAAAGATGCCTTGGCAGTCTCAGTGCAGTTCCATGGGGTGTCCTTGCAGGTGAGGTGGGTGAGTTTTTTTGTAATTCTAGAGTAGTTGTCAATAAGTCTCTGGTAAAAATTAGCAAACCCAAGGAAGGACTGGAGTTCCTTGACATTTCATGAGCAAGGCCAGTGAGTGATGGCTTTGACCTTGCCCAGGTCCATATAGAGACCTCCTGGAGCAACAATGATGCTGAGATACTCAACTTCCTGGACATGGAAGGTGATAAGACCCACTTGTCATGGAGCACCATTATCACCATTGCAAATTATCTTATCTGATGCAGCACCTGACTCTGACACAGCCCCATCACATGAAAGCCTAGGCCCAAGACCTAGAACCACCTAGTCAAGACCTTTCTTACCAATGGTTGCTAGCATTATTGCATAGTGACAAAGGGACTTTTTGCCTTTTGAACATCAGACATTCAAAAACACATGACTTTCATTTCCATTTTTCTTGTCTTGCTTAACCAACATACCTGAATGGCATCTACACTTCAGACTTTGATGTGTGGTATGATTTTCCTTTATATTTGACAGATATTATGCACTTTTGACATCACATACATATCCTTAAAAACCATATTGGCACCTAGCATGCACCCATTGACAGATGCCATTGCTGGTGGCAACTACTTTTATTGCTGACTACTACACTTACAAATTGTATAAATACCCCTTGTACATACCTAGTCAAAACAGAGAATTCATACTCCCCACAGTACAGCTTTGAAGTCCCTTAACTCTCAGACTTCAGACTTCACCCTCATCTCTCTTTTTTGTCATTGTTAATGACTGAGCAACAAGCCTTGACAACCTAGCATTTGATATTAGTGTACACCATCTATGGGTGTCAGCCTCATCCCTTTGCATTAGCAACATCAGCATCTATGGCTAGCAACTAGTTTGAATCCCCCAGTAAACCCTAGCAACTTTCTCCCTTCCTCTTAGCAACTCTCCCCCATTACCTTGGCAACTTCCTGACCACTTGTAGCAACCTTCCCTCTTGCTTAGTTGGGTTGTCTCTCTACACATTTTAGTGACTTTGTGCTAACTAGTGGCACACCCTAGCAACCATTTCACACTTCATCCCCTTTTTAGCACTCTAGCTTTTTAGGACATTTACCAACTTGTCCTCACACACATACCTTCCTACTGCCAGCTACCCTATCTGATTGTGAGTGATCAGGCAGCATATGAGCATGTCAAAGAAGCACTTTTTGAGTTTGGCATGAAGGTTGTGTTTGTTGTTGGAATCACTCCAGGATGCATTGGACATGGTCCCAATGCTCCTCAAGGAAGTTGGAGTAGATGTTGTCCAGGTATACTACCACAAAGATGTTGTTCATGTCATGAAAGATGTTGTTTATGAAGTATCAGAAGGTGGCAGGGGAATTTATCATCTCAAAAGACATTACCAGATACTCAAAGAGTCCATAGCATGTCTGGAAAGCAGTCTTCCACTTGTGTCTGGGGGCAATATGAACATTGTTGTACTCAGAGTGGAGGTCAATCTTTCTGTAGACTTTTGCACTCCAGAGTTGATCCACTACATCTCCAATGAGGGGAAGGGGGTACCAGTTCTTCTTTATGATCTGGTTCAGTCCTCAGTAGTCAACACAAAGGCAGAGCAAGCTGCCCTTTTCTTCTTGGCAAAGAGGACCAGGGCTCCAGTGATGGCAGGAGGAGGCTCAAATGAAGCCCTTTTCCAGCATTTTGTCCACATAGTCCTTGAGGGCCCAGAGCTCAGTTTCTGGCATGTTGTAAACCTTTCCAAAGGGCAGAGAGGCACCTCCTTCCAGGTCAATCTGATAGTCATAGGGTTGGTGTGGGGGGAGCTCCCTGGCACTTCCTTCTGAAAATACATCTGCAAATTTGTGATACTCGGGAGGCATGACCTTGCACAGGACATCCTCCTCAGATTTGGTGGGATCTGAGAGTTTCTGGGCTTGGAGCTGTTTGACAGGGTTTGCATACAACTCATAGGCCTGAGTCCCATCACAGAGGATCCTGGCAATCAGGGCAGCTCCTATGACACAAGGACTGTGCCTAGGGATTTCCTCATTTGGGGTCTGAGTGTCTTTTGGGCCAGGAAAAGCAGTTCAGGGGGGAAATGGCCCTCTGAACTTGTTGTAGGGGACATTTTGTGGGAAAAAGCTGGGTGGCAGGGGTTGGAGGGAAGCTTGGGAAGAGGAGGGTGTGGAGGGGGGTGTAGAAGGGGGGGGGAGGGGAGGGAGAAGCATTGGCATCAGCATTGTGGCTTTCTGGAAGATGGGGATTGTTGACATCACAGTTTCCTACCTTCCTTCTACATTCCCACGATAAGGGCTGGAGGAGTAGGTTGGTGTAAGGGTGACCTCTGGAGGCTGTGGCTAAGTCACACAACTGGCAGAGGGAGATCCAAAGTCTATTCAGTACTGTACAAGGGTTTATGGACATAAATACTCACCTGGCAGAGGGAGATCCAAAGAGAACAAGTCTAAGGAGCTCCCTGGCCAGGCATGATGCTTCAGGAAAACTTCTAACCCTAACCCAAAGGTGCAAACTCCGGAAATTGCCATAACTCCAGAGATTGTACC
>JAGGAV010016134.1:0-10006 GCA_017657295.1 Termitomyces sp. DKA64
CAAAACATGTTCAGCCTACCATTGTTACCTTCCCATGGCTTCACCCACTACTCTTAATTTGTCTTTGTCATCCCTGAACCCCCCTCCATCTGACAAGAATGCTGTCAATGTCTGAGCAGATTATGAGGAGTGCCAGGCTGAGTATGATTAGCAGCAGGATCATTGTTGGGTAGACACCATGTATTGTCATCATAAGTGTCCCTGTCCCAGAGATGAGGCCTACTAATCTTCAGGTAGAATTGTCCCTCACAGTGGCCAGGCCTTCTGGGGGCCCCTCTCTTCCTGGGGTCTGAAACTGCCTGCTTAGCTGGTCCCTGCTGACCAGGCAAGTTGACCCCTCAGGCCAGTACTGGGGCTGGGGGAGGTACAGGTCATCCCAGAGGCCCAGCAAGTGAGACAGGGGAATGTTACTGTGGAGAGGTTTGCAGAAGCAGTGGAGCCAGATGCCCCAGCTACTTTCCTCCATGCAATGGTAATCACTCTGGACACCCTCCTGATACATCTCCCCTTGCACTCTGCCCACAACCTCCTTCTCCATACCACCCTCCCCTTCACCCCCAACCCTGTATCTACCCTGATTGACAGTGGCGCAACAGACAACTTCATCAAAAAATCCTTAGCAGCCCTTGCTCCACAACCCTCCCAACACCTCCCCCTCCCAATCCCCCTAAAACTCTTTGATGGTGATCCAACCTCCACAGGCAACATCACTTACTGTGTAGAGATGAGGATCACTTTTGCCAATGGGCAACAAGTCACAAAGTTGCATGCCTCTGCCCCCCTCATCCTCAGGTTTTCCTGGCTCTGAGCAACCAACCCTCATATCAACTGGCCAAGTCTCACTCTCTGCCTCAATCAGGACAACTTGCCTAACCTGGGACCTGTCCCCTTCACCATCCCCCCCACCCACAATGTTTTGGGAGTTGCCCCTGACATTCTCCAAACTTCTCTGCAGCTTTTCTCATAATCTGCACAATTATTCATCATTAACATCCACCTCAGCAACTTCCCTGTCATCTTCCATGCCCTTGTTGATAGTGGAGCCTCTGGAACCCTTATCAGCAATCAGCTTGACCTCTCCCATGAGTCCCTCAACATGCCTTTAGAGCTACAGCTGTTTGATGGAAGACCCACCACCACTAGGATCACCAAATTCCACTCTGGCTTTTTCACACTCAACAATGGCCTGCAATTCCTGACCTGCCTCCTTGTCACCCAACTCCCAGAGGCAACCCTGATTGTGCTCAGACTCCCCTGGCTGCGTGATGTCAATCCCAACATCAACTGGCAGGACCTCACCATGTGGTTTCCTGGCCCTGAAGCCTGCCTGGCAGCCATCATCACTCTCCATCCCTACTCCCCCCATGACCCCAGTGACTTTGATTGGGCCTCCAGCAACACTGGAGCCACTAGAACCCCCACTTTGCCTAAGGACAATCCTAGAGAGAAGGAAGAAACACCCCCACCCTGAACTTCTGCAGGTACACCCCAATGGCTCCCCCCCAACATTCCTGCAACTAGTACAAGGGCCCAAATTATCCCACTCAAACTCTGACAACCCTGGCCTCCACCACTGCTCCCCCAATGCCTGACAACATTGATCCAGAAGCCCTTGACATCAAAATTATTGGCACTGTTCCCTTTGCACAGATCTTGCAGGATAGCACCCTTGCCTTCCAACTCCAGGTCACCCCAACACTCCTGGAAGAACACATCTGTGCCAGAACCACCTCACCTGAGACTCTGAAAACAGAGGAACAGATATTACACAAAGTAGTTCCTCTGAAGTACCATGAATTTGCTGACATATTCTCTGAAGGAAGCATGAAGGAACTTCCCCCACATTGATTCTATGACCACATGATCAATCTCAAAAATGGTGCCTCCTCCCCTTTTGGCAAGATCTACAACATGTCAGAAGTTGAACTCTGGGCTCTCAAAGACTACCTCAATGATATGCTTGGAAAGGGTTTCATCCAACCCTCAATCTTTACCATTGGAGCCCCTGTCCTTTTTGCCAAGAAGGAGGATGGCTCCCTCTGTCTTTGTGTGGATTATTGGGGACTTAACAAAGTCACCAAAAGTAACTGGTATCCTCTCCCCCTGATCAGAGACCTTGTTGACTGCCTCTACAGTGCCAAGGTCTACACCAAGATAGACCTCTGGTCTGGCTACAACAATGTCCAGATCACTCTAGAACATGAATGGAAGACCACCTTCTGTACCCACTATAGCCTCTTTGAATATCTTGTGATGCCCTTTGGTATGATGAACTCCCCTGCTACCTTCCAATACTTCATAAACAATATCTTCCATGACATGAATGACATCTTTGTTATCATGTACTTGGATGACATCCTCATCTACTTGAACTCCCTAGAAGAACACCAGGGCTATGTCTGACACATTCTAGAATGACTCTGGGAGTACCACCTGCATGCCAAACCCAAGAAGTGCTCCTTTCACACCACTGAGGTTGAATATCTAGGGGTTATTGTTACTCCAGATGGCATATGAATGGACCCAGCAAAGGTAGAAGCCATCTTTCACTGGCCCCTGCCCCAGAACATTAAGGAGGTACAGTCCTTTTTGGGTTTTGCTAATTTCTACTGCCAGTTCATTGACAACTACTCCGGCATTACAAAACCCCTCAATTGGCTCACCTGAAAGGACACCCCCTGGGACTGGGACAGTAAGTGCCAAAGTGTGTTTGCTCTCCTGAAGAAGGCCTTCACTTCTGTCCCAATCCTCCATCACTTTGACTCTACTCTCCCCATTGTACTCAAATGCAATGTCTCCAATTATGCCATCACTGGGATTCTCTCACAGATGGGCTCCAATAGCAAGGACCTCCATCCCATTGCCTTCTACACCCATTCAATGATCCCTGTGCAGCTCAATTACAATATCTACAACAAGGAACTCCTCACAATCATCAAAGCCTTCTGACAGTGGAGGGCCTACCTTGAGGGAACCCTGTACTGCATACAAGTCTACTCAGACCACAACAACCTACAATACTTCACAACCACCAAGCAACTCAGTTGACAACAGGCCCACTGGTTGGAAACATTGTCTGAGTACAACTTTACCATCCACTATTGCCTGGGGCAACTCAGAGCAAAACCTGATGCCCTCACCTGAAGGCTAGATGTCTACCCAAAGAAGTTGTTCAAGGCTGAATGGAACACCTTCAACCACTGTGTGGTAATCCCCCCCAAACATTTTCATGCTGTGCTGATTATGAATGAAGAAGGGATCCTCCATCAAATCTAAAATGCTCCTCTGGATGCCTACTTCACCCAACATGACCCCCAGAATTACCTGGCCAACATTCCACCCCCTGACCCCACCTTTACACTGTCTCCAGACCACTGACTTGTACTCCAAGACAGCCGGATATATGCCCTGGACCACAAGTTCATTCACCTCAACATCCTCCAGCAGCACCATAACCACAAGCTCTGGGGACACCCAGGAATGTGTAAGACCCTCCAACTGATTTCCTGGAGTGCCTTTTGGCCAGGAATGAAGAAGGACATCACCTGGTATATACAAGCCTGCAAACCATGCCTCTGAGACAAGGTCCACCAACATTGCCCATATGGTCTGCTGGAGCCCCTCCCTGTTGGCTGCTGGCCATGGTCCTCAATCTCAATGGACCACATCATCAAACTCCCCAAATCTGAAGGTTTTGACACTATTCTTGTTGTGGTTTGCCAACTCACCAAGCAAGCCCTGTTCATCCCCTGCCATACCACTAACAATGCTCTGGAGTTTGCCAAACTATTTCTTTAATATGTTTTACTCAAGCATAGACTCCCAGACAATATCATCTCTGACCATGATCCCTTGTTTGTCTCCTAGTTCTAGCAATCTCTATGCAAGGCACTCAAAATCAAGACCAACCTGTTGACCGCCTATTACCTGGAGACTGACAGATAAATGGAATGAGTAAACCAGACCTTAGAGCAGTACCTCTGCCTCTATGTTAACTACTTACAGAACAACTGGCATGCAGAACTACTCCTGGCCAAGTTTATTTACAACAACACTCCCCACTCCACTACTAGAGTCTCCTCATTTTTTGCCAACAAGGGCTACAATTCCCAGCTCACCCTGTCCCTCAAGGACATTCCCTTGCATGTTGTCCACAAAGTCACCAAAGACCTCCAGTCCCTTTACCAGTTTCTCTGTAATGAGATTGACACCATCAACTAGGCTTACTCAAAGCATGCTGACACTTGATGCAAAATGACCCCCAACTGGAGCCCCAGTATCCTTGTCTGGCTTGACTAGCACAACCTCAAGACCCAGAAACTCTTGGTAAAGCTTGACCATAAGTGACTTGGCCCCTTCAAGATCCTTTGGAAGGTCTCAACCCATGCCTATCAGCTTGACTTATCCCCAGGGCTAAAGAGCCTCCACCCTGTGTTCCATGTCTGCTTCCTTGAAAAGCACAACCCAGATCCTCTCCCCAGCCAACACCCAAGCTGACCCCCACCTGTTGAAGTCGAGGATGAATGCCACTATGAGGTCAGTGACATCCTTGACTCCTGCCTTGTCTGCAGTCAGCTCCAGTACCTGGTCCATTAGAAGGGCTATGGACTCAAGGACAACACCTGGGAGCCCAGAAAGAACCTCTCTGGGGCTCCTGCTAAGCTCTGGGACTTCCACTGGCAACACCCCACAAAGCCCCAGGATTTCCAGGACTAGCATGCACAGATAGCATCAGTGGGCCTAACCCCTGCCTCTGGATTCAGTAGGGATTCAACTCCCACCAATATCAATTATGCCCCCTTTTCACCCTTTTTCCTTATATAAGCTAAAGATTGCACAAGAAAAAGAAAAAAGAAAACAAAGTCATTATGTACAGGTGCTGGCAATACAATATTTGACAAAGTTCAGTATGAGGAAATAGTCCAAGATATCCTGTCAGCACCAGACCATAGCCTCCTTAACCCTCCTTCTCTGAGACCTTCCCCTCCAGACCCTCCTCTGCTAGGTTGACCTCCATCTGCACTGCCACCACTGCCAGGTTCTCCACATGACTTGGAAGGGCTTCCTCCATGTTTACTGCCACCTCCCACCACAACTTGGGCTTCATAGAGTTTCTCTGCCAGTGCTCTGCCAGCAGCCTCACCATATAATCCACCCCCTGCCTCAACTCTGAAGGGAGATCATGGGGCATCTGCCCCAACCCATCTTGAATTGATGCAAGGGTGGTAGAGGCCCTGTCCAATAGGATCTAGTGTTTCTGGACCCAATCTAGAACAGAGAGTGAGTGGGGTTGAAAAAGGAAAGGATGGAACTTACACATCACACCACCTCACTCTGACGTGGCCTTGTTTGCCAACCACTCCTTCTGCCTCCTCCCAGCCTCCACCTCTACCCAGTGCACCCTCACTTCTACCACCCCTTGCCACTCCACTGCCCCCACCACCTATATCTCTAATTGCCCCAACTGCTCCCAAAGTTTCTGTACCTCCAGGGCCCTCACACTGGCCTCCCTCACTCAGCCTCATGATCATGTCAGGCCGCCTCCTAATCCTGCCACACTGCTTCACTCTCTTCTTAGGCCCACCGGAGCTCTTTCCCCCATGTTGCCAACTGCCCCTCCAACTTGGCCACCTGCCATTGCAACACCTTGATACCTGACTCCAGCACTAGACTAAAACTCCCCTGTGGATGCACCACCAAAACTTCTGAGTCTGGTGAATACATGTGGACCCCCAGGGGACTGGCCATTGCCACCTCACTCTAGGGCCTCTTACTTGGCCCTGCATCCAGTGGGGGGGATGCCCCACACTTTTCTTTGTCCCTCAAAGGCAGGGCCCCCTCCTTGCACCCACCCTGCAGCAGCCCTACCTTCTCCTGGGGTCACCCCTCCCCACTCTCTCCTTCAGGATGCATGGACTGCAATGCTCCTTCAGACACCCAACCCCTTTGTCCCTCCCCCAACTGCTCTGAAACCCACTCCTGGTCCCACCCCTGCTCCACCATGATGCTCACTACCCACCACTCCTGGGACATGGAACATTTCTTGTGTCTTGCACAACATAATAAGCACACAGAGGAATTCCAGCAAGACTCTGCAGTGGGTTCCTCAAACTTGCACTCCTCTCCACAACAAGCACAATTTATGCACTGAATGGTTGGTTAGCCAGGGGCATGCAAACCATCAATAAGACACCAACTTACCATGGCTTCTGCCAGATACCAGGCTAGGGTGGGGGGCCCCTGGATCCTCCCCACTGCCTCCACAAATTGCTCTGCTATAACCTCTTCCTGCCTAACTCCCCAGGCCTCCAGCACCACCTGCACCTCCCCTGGCCCCAATACTGACTTCAGAGGATGCCCCAACAAACTAGGGGCTGACCCAGTAGACTGTTCAGAACCCTCAGGAAGAGAAGAGCCCCTGAAGGACCTGGCCACAGCAAGGGACAGCTCTATGAGGGAAGGTCAGTAGACTTCATCTCCAGGAACAGAACACTTACAATGACAATACATGGTGTCCACCTGACACCAATCTTGCTGCTGGTTGTACTTGGCTTAACACTCCTCATACTCCACCCAGACATCAACAGCATTTTCATCAGAAGGAGGAGGGGTCAGGGAAAACAAGGACAAGTTGGGCATGGTGGGCAAAGCCATGGGAGAGTAACAATGGTAAGCTGAACATGTTTTGGTCTCCTTTTATTTTTTTTTCTGAGGAGCTTCTAGTTAAAGAAGTTGTCATGCTTTGACTTTGATTCTCACACCACCACCATTCCCCAGGGATTCCCCCATGCCTCAAAGGGTCTCAATGCTGAAGGGGGGGTGATGTCATGACCTGTCCCTAAACCCCCGCCTCACTCTGGACTTTTTCCAAACCTGCACAATAAGCCTGAGATGTATCCCCCCTCACTCCCCAACCTCTATAACACTCCCCTACCCCTGGTGCCCACTCTGGCAACCCCCAAGGCTTCTCCAGAAAACTCCAATGCTTCTCTAGCAGTCCTCATGATTCACTGACATCCCCTCAGTGTCTGGGTAAGTCCACCCTCCCCCAGCATGCATTATGGTTATGTATTAAGACAATACTGCCACCCAACTAACCAGTCTTGGGATGCCCTGAACGACCATACTCAAGACCCGCCCACACAACCTGACCTCAGACCCACAGCCCCAGAGGAGTTCCCCCCACAGGTACTTAAGCCATAGTATAGTAATAGTTAAGTAGTCTTGATATTACCTATATTCTTGTTCTTGTTACATCTCTTGTGTATCCATCTTCCTATTCTGTATTGTCTCATTGAATCTTATTGTCTCCTGATTGCATCTGTTTCCATCTTATCAGTCTTGATCTTATCAGTTTCCATTTTCAGTCTCTCATCTGTTTTTTAAGTCTCATCTTGTCTTGTCTTGACTTCCCAGAACTCCCTGTACTCATAACCTGGACCTGCTGAGTTTGTGTTATCACTCCAGAGCTCTGTACTGCACTTGTCCTCCACTTGCTCTTCACTCCACTTCCCCATATAATCTACTGGAACACCCTGGACCTCCCTGGACCTCTGCTATCTTCTTCACCTGCCTTGTTTCACTCTTCTGAAGCTCACTGGAGCTAGAGATCATAAGTCTAGATGTCATGTCTGCCTAGTAAGAGACTTGCCCAGTGTAGCTGAGCCCCTGGGTCAGTGGAACCTGATAGTAGCTGGGTCCTGTCACAACTCTTCCATGTGTCTGCCATGTTGCATGAGGCATGAAAAGTGCTTTGTTTCCTGGGGGTGGTGGGTGGCAAGTATTGCTACAGAGCAGGGGTGGGACTAGGAGTGGGTCTCAGAGCAGCTGACAGAGGGGTGCAGGGGTCAGGTGTCTAGAGGTGTGTTGCAGGTCATGTGTCCTGGGGTGGAGGGTGGGGAGGGGGAGGGATGACCCTGCAGGAAGGTAGGACCACTATGGAGTAGACATAGGGAGGGGGCCCTGTCATCTAGAAACAAGGGAAAATGCAGGGCATCCCCCCCCACTAGAGGCTGGGCTGAGTAAGAGGTTCCCAGGGGAGATAGCAATGGCCAGCCCCCCTGGGTCCCACATGTATTTGTTGACATTGGGAGTGCTGGTGGTATGTCTCCAGGGGAATTCTGACTTGGTACTGGGGCCCAGTGCTAAGGTGCTACAATGGTGGTTGGCCAAGTTGGAGGGGCAGTTGGTGATGTGGGGAGAGGAGCTCCAGGGGGCCTGGGAAGAGAGTGAGGTGGCATGGTGGGATCAGGAAACAGCATGGCAGAATCAGGAGGTGGCATGGCATGATCATGAGGCCATAGTGAGGGAGGCCAGTGCAAGGGCCCTGAAGGTGTGGAGGCTTTAGAAATGATTGGGGCAATTGGAGATGCAGGCTGTGGGAGTAATGGAGTGGTGGGGTGCTGTAGAAGTGAGGGGACACTAGGCAGAGGTGGAGGCAGGGAGGAGATGGAAGGAGTGGTTGGCAAACAAAGCCACATTGGGGCAGGGTGGCATGATGCATGAGTCCCATCCTTCTCTTTTTTGACTATGCTGACTCTTCTTTCTAGATTGGGTCCAGGAACACCAGATCCTGCTGGACGGGGCTTCCACTGCCCTTGTGTCAATTCAGGATGGGTTGGGGTGGATGCCCCATGATCTCCCTTTGGAGTTGAGGCAGGGGGTGAATCATATGGGGAGGCTACTGGCAGGGCACTGGTGGAAAAACTCCATAAAGCCTGGGTCATGGTAGGAAGTGGTGGTGGACATGGGGGAGGCTCTTTCAAGTCACATGGAGAACCTGACAATGGTGGCAGCTCAGATGGAGGTCGATCTGGCAGGGGAGGGGGGGGTCTTGGAGGAGGGTTGAGGAGGCTGTGGTCTGGTGCTGGCAAGCTTTCTTGGACTATCTCCTCATATTGAATTTGTCCATATATTGTATTCCTAATATCTATACATAATGATTTTCTTTTTGTGCAATCTTCAGCTTGTATGAGGAAAAGAGGTGAAAAGGGAGACATAATGGGTACTGGTGGGAGTTGAATCCTCACTGAATCCAGAGGTGGGGGTTAGGCCCACTGATGCCATCTGTTTGTACTAGTCCTAGAGGTCTTGGGGCTTGGTGGAATGTTGCTGATGGAAGTCCCAAAGCTTGGCAGAGGCTCCAGAGAGGTTCTTCTGGGGTTCCCAGATGTTATTCTCAGCCTTATAGCCTTTCCAACAGACCAGATATTGGAGTTGTCCATGGACAAGGTGGGAGTTAAAGATATGATTGACCTCATAGTAGTACTCATCCTCAACCTTGACAGGTGGGGGTTGGCCCAGGCATTAGCCTGGGAAAGAGTCCAAATCATACTTCTCAAGGAGTTGGACATGGAAGATGGGGTGGAGGCCCTTCAGCCCCAAGGGTAGGTCAAGCTTGTAAGTGTGAGTCAAGACCTTCCAGAGAATCTTGAAGAGACCCAGTTGTTTGTGGTCAAGCTTCACTGAAGGCCTCCAGGTCTTGAGGTTGCATCAATTGAGCCAGACAAGAATACTGGGGGTCTAGCTGGGGGTCATTTTGCATCAAGTGTCAGCATGCTTGGAGTAAGCTTGGTTGGCAGTATCGATCTCATCCTGGAGGAATTAGTGAAGGGACCAGAGGTCTTTGGCAACTTTGTGAGCAATGTGCAAGGGGATGTCCTTGAGGGACAGGGTAAGCTGGGGATTGTAACCCTTGTTGGCAAAAAACAGGGAGACCCCAGTGGCAGAGTGGGCAGTGTTGTTGTAAGTAAACTTGGCTAGGAGTAGTTCTGCATGCTAGTTGTTCTGTAAATAATTAATGTAGAGGTAGAGGTACTGCTCTAGGGTTTGGTTTACTTGTTCTGTTTGCCCATCAGTCTCTGGGTGGTAGGCAGTCAACAGGTTGGTCTTGATTTTGAGTGCCTTACATAAGAATTGCTAGAACAGGAAGACAAACAAGGGGCTGCAGTCAGAGATGATGTTGTCTGGGAGTCCATGTTTGGAAAAGACATGTTTGAGGAATAGT